>JAGVSP010001436.1:0-102988 GCA_022494985.1 Micrasema minimum
GGCTTTCAGATCCTTGCATTAATTTTTTTTTTAAAACTGCAAATCCTTATAATTATTCTGCACAAAATTGTGATAATATTGGTGCAAGTAGTTGTTTCAAAATAATACGTAATTCCTAATTATTTTTATATTTCCAAATACAACAAATAAAATACATAAAGGTAGGTATTTATACATTTTTAGACTGACTTATCAAAGATGCGTAATTTTTTTTATTTATTTATATTTATTTATTTATTTCATATAAAAGTACGTATAATATAAACATAAAAAATAAAATATATAATAAATGTATCAGTGAAAAATTATTGTACCATGATCCTACCAAGCCACTTTTGTGTCTTGTGTAAAACATTTTTATGAACAGTAACCACTATTCATTTTAAAAAAAAAAGAACTTAAAATATTTCTTATAAACGTTATGTTTTTTAGATATTTTATTTAAAAGGTTTACCAAGGCAATTATAACGATTTTCAATTTGCGACCAATATGGTTCTTACTACTACTGTTTTCCCTTTTCCCCTTATCCACACCCAAAGGTGCATAGGACACTGCATTGGTACATCAAGTGCAGTGAATCTAGATAATTTAAAATAATTTATTACAAGAAGATATGTTTATGTGAAAAAATCTATCCGCATAAATGATAGTCCTGAATGTGATTTTCACATAAAAAAATTCATATAATACCTTGGACTGGCGCTGAAGCGTAAGACTGATCATCTTGCCTTCATGTAACAAATTTTCGAGATTCACCAAATGCACCAGATGCACCATTTGATGCGGATGGGGTAGAGTAGTAGTGGTATTAAAGCTAAATTAAATACCTCCACGACAGTATAATACACTATACCACGAGATTATGCTTTCATTGTACTAAAAATAACAGTTAATGGTACAGTTCAGGCACATAGCAAATAGTGTGAAGTAAACACCATACCTGGCATTGACAATAGACTGCGGGTTATCCACCGAATGTGTTAGGTTTGGTTTACCATCCATGTATGAAGGTATACTCGTATGGAGAGTAATATAACACTATGCGGCCACCGTACAATAATTGTTATTATGTATTGTGTGATGGCTCTCGAGAGACTATGTACATCAGGTTCTCGGCGTCCTGGATGTCCGCTGTTGACAATCTGTCGGCAGTCTGCAGTTGGCAGTCAGAGCTGCGGGAGGCAGTCTGTGGAATTCATATGCTCCACTATGGAGCGGATGGTATGATGAAAATGCGAATTAGTGTCTTATTATAACTATTGAACCGGGTTGTGGTCTAGTGGTAGATTCGAGGATTCCGGATAAGAATCTCTAGGTTCGAATCCCACTCCAGCACAACTTGTTTCCTGCTTTCTAACACAGTTATTTCCGACTATTTGAAAGTTGCCCGAAATTGAAGTATTTGAGTATATCATAAGAGCTCAAATGTTTCTTTTTTTATTTAAAAAAAAATTAAAGCGTTCACGGTTATTTTATAACTTCTAGAAACACCTCAACTCCAAACACTCGTAAAGGTCGTGTTTTTCTAAAATTAATGGCAATACCGTTATTTTATCTTCGGTTCGCCTTTGGCGGGAATCACATTCGTTAACCGATGCAGAATATTTAGATCAACCCAGACCATGACTGTATGATTACAACGAATGTATTTTATCATGTATATAACTATTGTCTATCGTGACGTCACAACAACCTTGGCCGTGACCTCCCCGGATCAGTTTGGTTAACACACAGACACGAACGTTTCGAAAACATTACAATTTACGTGATCGTACGTATCTGCCTAAGGAATGCGCGACGCTTATGTCCTTTGTACATGTAAAATCTCTAAAACGTCATGCGAAGAGCCGTTCATATTACCCCCCTCCCACCAACGGGTCAAGTTCCGTTATGCCCGAATCTATAGCATCTAAAACATTGTACTTAATAAACGTTGCAGTAAAAAGTGTACACGGTTATTAAGTCTTAATCAAAAACAGCGATTGTAAATCAATTGCCTTTTTACACGTGTTCATGTTGTCGCAGGAGATCAGTTGAATGTTTACGTCGCTAAAATATTATTGCGGATAGTGGATGCATCCGCAAACCGGACTTGAAAACAAGATATAGGTACAGACATTAATTTAAGAGAGTAGTCATAGTGAACTTAAAATCAATAAAAAAATATTTAATAAGAAATGTGATTTTGTAAAATTTCAGTTAGGTACTAAGAAATTGTAGTTTTATATAGCTACAATTTATTTATTTATTTATTTATTTCTTATTTATTACATATATAATTTTACAGTTTGGAATGATTATATTTCAGTTATTTAGGTATAACCCCGTGCTTAACTGAAATATTTACAAAAAAAAATACATTTATATGATATGAATATAATTTGATTGTAAAAAGAATTTTTAAAAAATTGTTAAAATAATTATAATAAAAGGAGATTAAGTAATACAATTACAAGGAAATAATAAAAATAGATTTCTACATCACGCCATTTTTCGTAGGGAGCTTTTCTTAAAATTAAACTACAACAACAATTTACTACGTTTCCTTATCCGCACCTAATGCTGCATAAGGCACTGCATCGGCACACCATAAATAATGTATCTTGCTAATTTAAACACACTATACACTAGTCCTTAAACTGATTCCGTATAATTCAATTACAATTATGAACATCCGCCCTAGACACTATGAATGAAGACTCTTTTCTTAATGTATAAATTTATAAGCTTGTATTATACCTAGAAACCACTTATTTTCTAGCCAGATTCCGCGGCGGAATGTTCCTGGTTAGTAAGGAGAAAAGTTGGTGTAATTCCACCGGCTTCTACTATCAGGAAACAGGATTATAATAGCACAAATAAGTTCTGCTACACTTTAACCGGTCCCGGAGTATTCCTCTGAATATTGAACTAAAGCTGGTACCTAATATATTATTTGTAACAAGCTTCTTCCAGGATGTGTTACGATTCTAAGGCAAATATTATTTATTATTTATTGGCTACAGGAAGGAGTAATTATTATACATCAAATCTATGTAATATTACTTTACCCGGTAACGTAATCACATAGAAAACCTAGTATTTAAATAGGTATTTCAACAATGTAAATTAATGTTTACTAGTCTTTCTTCATAATGTAATTGGCTAGGAAAAAATCGAAAAATAGTCAAATGTTTCTACTACTATTACTTTCCCTTACGCAACCAATGTTGCAAAGGGCACTGCATTTGTACACCATCAAGTGCAGTGTATCTCGATCATTTAAAATATTTCTATCACCAACCAATCTTTGGATATTATTACTAAAGTATCTAATGGTTTTTACTCGTGTTAATTTATTTTTCATTTATAAACAACATTTTGAGTGTGTCCAAATACTTGTAGACACACTCAAAATGTTGTTAATAAAAATAAGCTGGTAAAAGTTATAAGCATAACAAATTGAAGATTCATCTTCAGGCGTTTCCTAGTAGGTGATATAATTCGATAAGAATCTCACTTGCAATCATAAAGGTTTCTGCTAAAAATGCTTAGCAATTTTCTCAATGGATGACAGAGAGTTCACATGTGAAGCGTCGCGCCATTTTACTGTATATTGGCGGATATGGATATCAAATACTAGGTGAAATGGGGAATGTTGTAATACATCAAGTGGCCACTTAACCCAGCCAATGACAGGTCATAAGCCCTGTAAACGCCTAGATATCCATATTTCCTTCCAAATTTCTCGTCTCTTTTGAGATGTCAAATTGTATTTTTCATTAATTTAATATTTACAAATTTTCCACCTATTTAAAATATATAATATTTTCAATAACATAATGGCAAAAGAATGGCTCAGATTTTATTACAAAACTGTATGAGTATCTAATGATTTTAACTCATGATATTTATTTATTTTTCCTAAATTTAATATTTACAAACTTTCCACCAATTTAAAGTATATATTTTAGATAACATGATAGCGAAACAAAAAAGTTGTCATCATAATAAATTGTAACTAACTGAAACAAGTCCACTATTAAAAAAATAAAAAATTAAATCCACATATTTACAAATATTTTTTTCGTATTGAGTGTCAGAATAGTTAAGTACACATGTCTAGCGTTACTAACTATTTATTTAATTACCTACATAAGATGCCAGTTATTTTATTAATTTACTTTTGGACGCATTTCGAGTGAAATTTACGATAACCGTGAAAAACAAAAACAAAAGAGTTTTCCGGTGTATGCGTACATTTAAGTTTTATGAATGTCACGCGTAATTTGCAGCAATTTTCTCCGCCTTTTAATGTACCTAAAGGCACCGGTTTCTAACGTTTCAACAATGTTTACAGAATTACTTCTTGGAAAACATGATTTCTTTCACCACTCATAGTAGAAAAATAGATTTAAACGCTTTCAAGAGCCATTGTTGTGCTCATGTTCAATTTCAATGAACTGTTTTGTATAGAATTACGATACTGTATAAAATAAAGTAAAATTATTCTCATATCTCATATTCATGTGTATAAAGAAATTGATAATCCCACATCAAAACGATAAAAATTAGAGCAAAATAATATGGAAAGAAAAATAGAAAAAAAAATTCTTAAGGTTTGTATTTTTTTACCGTGGATAAAAAAAGCAAAAAGAGTGACAATAACTTAAGTAAAAGTACAAACAAATTTCTATCGTTAAGTTTTCTTCAGAGTTTTCCCTGTTGGAAAATTGGCGGGAGTGTTCGTTAGGTTTTTCACTATTTTGCATATAAACAAAAATATGGGTATGTTAAACACACTTAATGTATTGAATTACGTTGGTACTGTTATAAAAAATCAGGTTGTATAGCACCTGAAACTAAGTAGGTATGTAATATTATAATCAAGGTCGGAAGTAAATCAGGTATACATAAGTACTTTTCAAGATTTCAGTTATTTAATTAGTGACGTTAAGTGACGGATAACAAGTATTTTTTAACGGTCGTGATAAGATTAATTTATAATTCAAAATAGCTAAAAGGAGATTAAAATCCACCGTTAAGATTTAAATGAGCAAATTTCTTGCCCTATCTCGGTACGTTTGTGGAATTTACATTTTGTACTTCCTAAGTTCTATATAAGTGTTCTTTCATCCATGTGAACATGATTATACCGAAGAATTCAGCCTTACGTGAGAGATGTATACGTATACAGGCGCGGTGTTCTGTAACTAGTGACAGGACTTCTGCGCATACGAATTCAGTACAAATTCGCATGCGCAGTAGTTCAACAAAAGTTACAGGATCGCTCGGCTGGTACCTAAATGGGATTACTTGTATTAAATAATTTTATATTCTTATGTTAAAAGTTTTCATATAACTTTATTACTTAAATAGCAAATAGCAATGAAAATTCATGTAGACTCTGGAATAATATAGAAGCTTTGTTGTTTGAAATTCCTACGTGTTTTGATTTCTAGAATAACTAGGTTACAACTTTTGCATCTGATTAAATATTAACTGAATTAATTATGAAATTGTAATAAATGAAATAACAACCATAAGGCACAATATAACAAATACAATATACCTACACCTATTATAACACCTTTAATAATGCCTTTAATAATGTTTAAATAAAATAAATACCTATCTAACACGTAACATGTACTTTACCGAAAAGGTTTTGGATATTATTTTTATAAGTTTTGGATATTATTTTTATAAGTATTTGGATGTTATCACTTACTGGCCCCCCATAATTTTTATGAATTTACGTGTAAAAATCTCATTGCTTTATATAAAAAGAAAAAGCATAAAAATTACTTTGACTATTTTGACTCTAAAAAATTCTAAGAAGGTACTTCCAAACGAATGTATTATGTTGATATTTAATGATAATTATTTACCCCCTTATTTGACCCAAATTAATCGCAATATTATTACTATACCTACTTATTATGTACTAATAAGTAGGTATAGTAATATTACTAATACGTTAGTAATACGTGTATTTAATAACATTGCAAATAAATAAATATATAGGTGTATAGTAACTAGTTACTAAAATTATTGATTACTACTAATAATAACTTAAACCTAACAAAAAACTGAATAATGACAACAATTAGAATAAGTAGTACAGCGAAAGTATTATTCTGAAAAAACAAAACATAAAATAAGAATTATCATTATAATAAAATTAAAAAACCACCATCTGTAATAATTTTAAAAATGAACTGTAAATTCGGGCGGGGTAATAATTTTTGTTACTTTCCTTGACCCGAAACACTGATAAAAAAAAGCTTGCAATAGTTTATTTGGAAATATTTTTACGTGGGGACTCTTGTTTAAGATTTTTTTCAATCTTAGATATTTATTTTTTGCATAATGCACAGGTATATAGTCGTGTTATTTTAATGATTACATGCTTTTAGTTGATTTATTTATTTCGATGTCCCCAATACGGTGAGAGTAAAATGTATGTATTTAAATGTTATCTATTGCACATTGCATAATTTTGTTAGTACGTTTAAGCCTCCTATCACCGTTAAATTGAGAAAAACACGTTACTCTAATGCATATATAAACTAAACCGGTATTTTGAGGTTAAAACATTCAAATTCGATACACTGTTCAGCAAGAGGCTTAAGATTTTGTAATTTGTCCAAGCAAAAACAACTGTTATATTGGTGTTCGTAAATATCCTCCGGCGCACCTGATAATTCATTAAAATAATGACATAATAATGCCACATGCATGTATGAGTAGTTGCAAGTTGCAAAATAAAAATGAAATCTGGGTTCAATGGGGTTCTTTCCGATTTTTTATTTTTTACTGCAAAAAATTGATTGAATAATTACAATATCAAGGGAATTTTTTTTTAATTTTACGATGTCATATGAATTTTCTAGCGCGGTTTGAAATAGCGCTTTTTCAAATCGCTCGCAAAATCCTCCATTTGGCGCGCATGCGGTGTGACGTCACAGCAATATAGGCGCTCACTACGGAATGAATTTCACGCCTTTTACGGTGGACGGGGTATGACGTCATTAGCCAATAACGGGCGTTAAAAATCACTAGTATTTTCGTGTTTTTAAAACATAAATTTATCAATAAAAACTAAATTTTTGAGTATTGTGTTTTATATCGTTGGAATTGTAAAAATTTACTTTAAATATTTATAACGTTTTTAAGAATATTCATGTTATCTGGAAGAACCCCATTGGTAGACGAACATAGTGTCATTAAATTTCTAACATTTTTTTAACAAAACCCTGATCTCATTAATTGCCAAATAATTATGCATCTAGCGATCAGAATAACAAATTTATGCAACAGTTTTTGTATTAACAAAGGTTTTTACAAAGCTTGATAGATTTTGACAACATAATACTCATTTGGCAATAGGACCACAACTGTCATAAAGAGCACAAGACCGTGAAGAAGAAGAACAATTAAGAATGGAATAATAAATGCAAAAGAACAACAAAAGAATTAGAATGAGGTAATTAGCACAATCTGACGTCTTTTATTTAGTACCAGCTTGAGCTGATGCTTTTTTCGAGATGAAAATGATGTTAATAATACATTCTGAAAAACATGACATTGTAAATTGAAAACTGTCTTTATTTTTTTATTCTATTTAATTTAATTATAAAATAAAATAAAGTAAACTAAGGCAAATACAATAGGATCCGAGGCTGTGGGCCATATAAAGTTATGATTGTTTTGGATAAAATGATAGATTTACAGCATTTTGTTAACAATAATTAAGTTTTTCACAAAAACTTACTGCATAATTTCCGAAAATCATTACACATTTTAGATCTTTTTATTGAGGTATCAAATTTATTCAATAAGTAGGTATAGTGCTTTTGGACTCTAGTAGATACGAAATTTTTAAAGTGATTATAAGCCACACGCGTTCATTCTCTAATTTAACACACACAAGTAGTAAGTACATAATATTAAAACGAATTAAAGCATGATTATATCATCAAATTAATTAATCATATTCTGTTCTAAAAACGAGGAAACAATTACATCGTAAATAAGTATTTTTTGTAAAGGATGTTGGCCAGAATATTAATATGATTCATAAAGCATCTCTTCCTTTCGTGTTAATAAGAATTACTAAAAATGATGAAAATGTAATATTGCTTCCGATATGAGGAATATTCTAAAACAGTAGAGGTAGCTAATGGTGTTAAATCCATTGAACTGTTGCATCATAAAACATGCGATAGTAGATTGAGCATAATATTATTGAGCCAATACTCCGTCAGGTGAACGTACAAAAGTAGGAAGCATGGATGCAAAACCATCGAAAATTTGGCTATAAAAGATTTAATAATTACATTAATTTTATTTATTAAACAATTCTTTTTTCGTGCGTTCATACAAACATGACTTAAAAGGTCGATGGCTTAGGGCACAAATGTGTTAAGTGCAACATTCCTTGTTTCGAGTAAACCCAATTTTCTAGTTTCGTAATAAAAGTAAAACAATTCCACACATATACAATACTTTCCTTGATCCACACCTAATAGTGCATAGGGCGCTAAATTGATACTTAAAGTGCAGTGTATCTTGATTATTTCATGATATATTATTTTATTTTTATAATATCAACGGTACAAGTACCATTTACATTGTAATAAAATTACAAGAATATTTTACATTCTATTTCTCCACAAAATAATATAGAATAAAAAAATAAAGAATATATAAGTAAATAACATAAATTTATACATTGGGCAATGACTTATGAAGCAAAAATGGAATATAACAAGACCTTCGTAATAAGAACGGTATAACAGCAAAAAACGATAAAAAACGATAAAAAACGATATTAACAGTATATTATATTTTAGATGTCTTTAAACGAATTTGACAAGAATCATTTCAAATATTGAAAATTAACCATAATTGATCTACTGACCTCCAATGACAATTTCCAACCTATCATTTCATGAAGCAAGATGATAAGTCTTACGCTTCAACGCCGGTCCATGGTATAATATCATTATTATTCCAAATCCGCTCCTTATGTGGAGCATAATATGAATTCCACAAACTGCCTTTCGCTGCATAATTTTTTGATTTAGTGCAATTAATGTTTCAATGCGGTGTATTTAGTGCAATTAATGTTTCAAATAAGTGCGGATCAGGGAAAGTATAAAGTGTCAAAAAGATAAAAGGTAAACATTCCACCAATTCAGATGTATTTCCATGTTGACTAAGTAAATACGTAATACATGGTGTAACAAAACTCGATGTACAAGCGGGAAACCAGTGAATCTACATCATATTTAGAGTCGATTTTGTGGAAGAATTTTTTTTATAAGACCCATAGTTTTCGAGAAAATTGATTAAGAAGTTGATTTTTTTTGTTTAAATATTTGCAAATTGTTATGATATATCATGCATTTAGTCAAATTGATACTATCCATAAATAAAATAAAATAAAAAACAGCTTTTTTATATACATTTTTGCAATTTTACATAATCTGCTGTACTAAAGCTTTTATGAGATTTTTTTTCAGGCTGATTCAAAAGCCGAATTACATATTCGACTCCAAATATGGTGTAGATTCACCAGTTTTCGGGTTGTACTACGAGTTTTGTTACTCCATGTATATATTATGAGAAACTACAATGTTTCTTACCTCTGTATAAACGAAAACCGATCACGTATGGCGGCCCCTAACGGCACCGCTAGTGTGGGTACCTAGCTTACTCGGACCCATTAATACTTACATTCATCAAAGGCAGCAAAATTCAATCTTAACATTTACAGTACAAGTTCCTGACCATAAATGGATACTTGCATTCTAAATCATAACATCAAATCATAGTTCTTGTGGTAATTTATAAAGCAGCCACAAAATTTTATGTGTTATATTTATTTTCATTGGTTTTACAACATGCAACATGTTTTACCTTTTTTAAGAAATTTATTGATAGTTTTTTTAAAATTTGAAATTCAGAAATATTTTAAACTGTAAGGAAAACAAAGCGAGCAGGGGTTAACCCTTTAAAAATACAGTAGTATTATTTTAAAAAAATAATTATCTCATGGATTCTGGATGCCTACAAATAATACATTTTTAAATGCATTTTTCCCTACAAAACCCCGCGCGAGGAAAGCATTTTACATATCAATGTTTTTTTCTTTTAATTTTGTCATTAAATTCATTTTAAACATATCAAACAACAATTAAATAATAATTCTTTACATGTTCAAAATTTGGTAATACCTATATAAAGTGTAACAAAACTCGTAGTACAACCCGAAAACTGGTGAATCTACATCATATTTGGAGTCGAATATGTAAAATGACTTTTGAAAATTAAAAAAAAAAATTCTTCTCATAAAAGAATTCATTAATACCGCAGATAAAGTAAAATTGCATGAATTCTTATTAAAATGCGGTTTTTTTGTTTTTTTTTCTTTATGGATAGTATTAGTTTGACTAAATACATGATATTTGATAACAATTTGCTAAAATTTATCTAAAAAAAATCTACTTCTCAAAAATAGATTTTCTCGAAAACTATGGGTCTAATCAAAAAGTTTTATTCTACAAAATCGACTCCAAATATGATGTAGATTCACTGGTTTCCCGCTTGTACATCGAGTTTTATTACACGGTGTATATTTTCCATACTTATTTTTTCTGACGGCTGAACAGCTATTGAAGGCCTTCAGCTTCTCTGATGACGTTATTTCAACTTGTGGGATCCTGAGTCCCTCGCTCTCAGCGATCCCTTTAACCCAGTTATAAATGTTTTTCAAATTAAGTTTAGGTATATAAACTACCGATGCAGTGCCCCTATGCACCATGGGGATGCGAATAAGGGAAAGTAGTAGTATTATATAAACTTAATCTCAACAGAAGCGAGAAGTTTGGAAGAGAATATGGATATCTAGGCATTTACAGGGCTTGCCATTGGCTGGGTATAGACATCCATATTCCCTTC
The DNA here is from genome assembly GCA_022494985.1 of Micrasema minimum. Taxonomy (NCBI): domain Eukaryota; kingdom Metazoa; phylum Arthropoda; class Insecta; order Trichoptera; family Brachycentridae; genus Micrasema; species Micrasema minimum. The sequence goes on from JAGVSP010001436.1 coordinate 10,949, forward strand.
CAAACTTCTCATTTCTGTTGAGACTTCAATTGTTATTGAATGCAAGCCTTTTATGGGTAAAATCCAGTTTTTTTTTTATCTACAAGGGACACACTCAAAATATTGTTCATTTTTAACTTGTTAAAAAAATATTGGAATATTTTATTCCTTTATAGTTTTTAATTAATATTATAATCAATTTTTAGATTTTTTACTAAATTACTTACCTATATTCTTACACACGAGTTAAGGTTGTCTAGATCAATGTTTTATTTATTTATGTACCTCAAACCCAAACCCACATTACTTTTCAACAAATGATATTATCTAAAAAGTTGTTCCTCTAGTTACATTATATCTGTATCTAATTAGGTAGACGAGTATTATTATTTCCGATAAATATGTATTATGTAATACACATTGGCACACGCACGTTCAATCAAGGCTTTAATTTATTATGTATGTAGTTCTAATTACATACATAGAGTGATTTACTTTGAACGAATTAAATATAAAAAAGTGGTCAGGAAAACAATAAAAAAAAAACAATAATATATTTATATTTCGCGTTTTTAGAAATGTCCTTTAGCACTACACCTTTTTGCATTTTGTATGTAAGTTCATAACGAAGAATATTGTGATAAAATTATTATTTAGATGATGAAGTGAGTGCAGAGGAAATAAACGACGCCGACGCCTTTAAGATGTAATTTTTAAAGATATTTTATATATGCTTTACATAATTTTGGGTTATTATTGTTACGTGTCGTGTTCCTTGAAGATGCAACATCTAAATCCTGTAAAAATGCAGTGTTAAAAGTAACACTTCCTGTATATTATCAAATGCTGATCACGAAAATGATATTGGTCTAAAATTAAAGGTAGTACAATAACCTTAAGCGGTCATACATATATTATATAAATTTGAAATGAGAAACAAGATCAAAAGTTTAGGAACTACATAGTATATGGGTACCAACAATAACTATCATCTATTCGATACCAGTAAAATTTTGATACTATTTAATATTTTTTTTAAATACACAGAATACTGAAACCTTAATAGATATTATTATCAGTGAAAAACCGGATAACACGTTAGGGATGGCGAAAGCTTAATTTTATTCCAGTAAGTAATTTATATAAAAATTCAGAAGTAAACGGGTAGTCATTTTGAAATTTTCGATTTTACGAAAAAAAGCTTGTCACTTGAAACATTAAAAAATGTAATAAAAATATATCGAGTACATACCGTATAAAAAAAAACTTTTGGCTGTCTCTAAAGTCGGTTAACGGACGATAATTTTACGTAATTATTTTAATTACAAGTAACAATGTGCTATTAACAATTTATTTACTTTGTACACAATGAAAGCTTGTGTGCTGCTGCTGTCTCCCTTCTACTCGGAGGCATGGCCGATGGAGTGGAAGAGAGATAGATGCGTCACAAACCGAACGCTAAGGCCGGTCGTGCCTCTCTATCGCTTGTTCCGCGCTCTCGCTTGCACACTCGGCTCAGGCGAAACGTGACAATGAGTCATGCTTTTTCGTGTGTGCAGCCGGCGTTCATAGATTTATTAGACGTTATCACGTCAAAAGTTTCAAGAGAGATATTTTTGTGAACTTTGTTCATGTACATATTTTTAATGTACGTATAATACCAATTAAGCTGCCTTGGTCTAGTACCTAAACTGTATGAGAGTTTAGATAGCCCCTGTCTGCTGAATTAACGATCTAGATAACATTACGTAGACTTAAGCTGTGCTTCATGTAACACTCGTTTAGGTACTGATAAGTAAAAGAAAGCATAGGTTCACATATATTTTTAAATGAGCTTCAGTACGTGCGTTTCTAAGTGTATGCCGAATAATTTAGCTAATCCGTTATGTCGCTTGAACCGTTGCCCAACAGCTATATTTGGTTACAATGACTAAATAAAAACTGCACTATCATTTTGGATGTAGGATTAATGTATGTAACTATGTAGGAATTTAGTATAATTGAGATACATGTGGGTGTCTTTATGACACAGGTACATGAGTTTATTATTCGATTTGTTCTCGTAAATTCTATGTCAAATTCTACAAAATGAAAATAGGAACAAAAGGAAACGGTTGTTTGTGTTGTGTAGGATGTTGTTTGTTACTTTCTTACTGTTAGAATCTCAGAAAAAAACGCAATTGATTGTGATTGTATTTAATTAATTAATTAATGTTAGAAAATGAGCTCCCCTATGTTAAAAAAGAATAAAACTAATAAAAATTATTCGTGAATAAGTATTTTTCCTAAATACTTTTTTCGTTTTCTCGGTAAGGTATTTTTTTTACAGACACTTATTGGTGAGACGTTAACTATATCTTTGAATTTTATATACACCGTGTCCCACGATGAGACCGCGAAACTCCGGAGGGTGATTGTTCATGGTATTCTGAGAAAAAAATCCTTATAAAGTTTTTTGATCCGGGCATTTTTAATAATTAATTAAAAAAAAGTATTAATAAAAAGCGACTATGTAATACTGGCTTCTGTTTGAAATGCTAGCGGTGGCGCGGTGGCGGTGGGCGGGGAGGAGTGTGGGGGTCCGCTCTGGTCACTGAACGCCTTGCCTTGTGCGGACATTCAAAATTTGAATTTCATATCTGAAATTGGTGCAGGTCACGTGGTGTTAGCCAGTTCAAAAATGGACGGTATTACACGCGTGAATTTTTATTCATATTTTAATCATTTTTTTAAGAAATTAGAATTGAGTTTTTTGAAAAAACTTTATTAAGATTTTTTTTCTCAGAATATCATGAATAATCACCCTCTGGAGTTTCGCGGTCTCATCGTGGGAAACGGTGTATAAATTTAAAAAATACATACCTAGGGTTTAAAAAAGTAGTTTCTTCGTTTATCGAGGAACTCTACATAGCAAATGAGTACTATTTCAATCAATTAGTCACGGGAACTGATTGATGGTGCGATAGTATAAAAAGTAAGGTACGATGATTATTTCTCATGAATCTTTGACGCAAAATTTGTTGACGTAATTAATAATCTATTAGAGTAAACACATGAAATCTTATCATTCGAAAGAGTCAAGGAGGTTAAAGCTATTCTTGAACTTTCCGACTATCTAAAGAAGAAGAGTCTGTCGAAGTTTACAAATAAAAATCAGTTAAACTCGAGGAAAATTCATAGTTTCAAGTGTATAAGAAACAAATTCATTTGCAACCGAAAACATCTAATTGCAACTATTTCTATTTAATATTGCTTATACACATTATGATAGAGATATACTGTACTTTGTATATCAATGCATTGCCCGATGCATCATAAAGTGCGGATAAGTGAAGCGGTAATGATGAATAGGTACACATATTTCTTTAAAGATTATAAAAACGGTACCTGTCGTTTCTTTTCCCCTATTTTTTTTTTTTTTTTTTTTTAAATTTATTTTAATATAGATAAAGTCATGTAGAAATAAAAAATAACAGATAATGTAGACAAGATAGTTAAAAAAAAGAATAAAGACAAAATATTGGTGTCTTTATGCCGGAAGAAGAAGAGGGGAAATAATTATATTATATAAAATAAAAAATGACGTAGGTTTTGTTATAGTTATGGTATTTATAGTAAGAATGATTCTACCTTAACACTATGTATCCAACTTTGTGTTAATTTTTTAAAAGATGAAAAATTTGGAAAATCTGACAATGCCATTTTATTGTCAGTTAAAAAAGAATGAATTAAACTGGGGGCAATGAAATGTGCATGTCTCTGAGCAAGTCGTGATTTACAATATGGAATTTCTAGCACTCGGATTCTTCTTTGACCAGACCTATTTGAGCTTCTAGCAAAAAAGTTTTGGTGCCTAAATACATAATTTAAACATTGCAATAAATATGTTCGTCTTATATCCATTAGATTTGCTTCCTGAAACAATAGGAGGGAGGGGAAGGTATTATATAGAAAGATAGAAGCTTAAACGATTCCTTACATGCAATGTTCCCAATTTGCATGTGAGTGATGACTGAGCGGCAAAATTGAGATACTTAAATTATCTTCACTTTGCTTGCATAGCGGGAAACAAGGCATTGTATCAATTCACATTGTAGTAGAACACAATATGCACAGTACGATGTCTGTTCAGACCATACTAGGTCAGTAAGTTAAAAGGTAGGCAGTAGGTACTGTGTGGTGCAAGGCAACGAAACAATCTATTACTTGATGGGAGGTCCTAAAGACTCACGTCCCGACATTTTAGAAAGCTCGATGATTAGAATTGTTGACTGAACTGTGGTAATGATCAGAACTTGGAAACCAGCATTAAATTGGTTCGATTTATTTAGGATGGTACCTATACTGATAAGAAAATTGGAACCTTTTTCTACAGATAGCCCAACTCGAAATTCTTAATTTTTAGGAGAGCAGTTCGTTATCAGGAATTTATTAAAGCTGTCTCATAGTTAACACTTGTTGGGAATGAATACACAATGACAACATAAATACAAAATGGTAAAATTTAACTCTCTTAATCCCTGCCTACCATTGTTTAGAAAATTAATGACACTTGAAGTTGTTGTTACTACTCCTACAGAAGGAGTTTTTTGTCCTACATCTATCTATATTTCTTACTCTCCTTTATCCACACCCAATGGTGCATAGGGCACTGCATTGGTGCGCTAAGTGTAGTAAATCTTAATAATTTGTTACATGACGGCAAATGATCAGTCTTACGCTTCACCAGTCCAAGGTATCACAGATTTTAATTTGAATGTGATTTTCACATAAAAATATATCATCTACGTACAAGAAACGATTTATGAGTAATACACAGAAAAACAAGCAGCAGGAAAAGGATATAAAGTTTCATTAAAATAGAAATCGAATATACTATCAGCCGGAATTAAAATCAGCATCAATACCAATGAATTGTTGTCCAATGACTACAATTTCGAAAAGTAGCAAAAAGTTTGAACTAAACATATTCATTTGTATCTAAGAGTGTATTTGCCAAATTTAATCTTTCTGCATCATCTGGTATAAACATCTCTATTGTATTCTCGATTTCTGCATACATTATTTAGCAGATAACGGATTTTATGAGTTCTATTGTTGAAATAAATAGTCATTGTGCTTCAAAAAACTGTGGCACAATTTGAATAATGTAGAGACAATTTCACTTTGTCAACTGACATACTTCCTCATGGGTAAACTAACACACAATTCAATAAACATAGATAAATACAATTATAAAGTCACAGGTAGGTAATAACAGTTTTTGTAGCTAAATTTCATAAAGCATTTAACTTAATCATTTATCAAACGACTAATAAGGCTCATTTATCATCATCAGAGCTAACAAAAAACTCTGATTAGCTCTGTTAGCTCTGATTAGCTACGATGATGACAAGGCATTGTCGAAACTAGTTAGCATTTTGTAAATAAAGTGAAGCGTATAACAAAGTTGTTTGATTTAATTTAAATTTACAATGATTTACAAGGTGAGTGGTTGTAATATAAATAAGAAAACGAAGTGTTTAATCCTTATTTATTGTTTGTTACATTTATTTGGAGCTGAGGTGAAACCGCATTCTTTGAAATGTAGGTACCGTTTTTACTTATCGCGATAAACACTAAGTGAATAATTTCTCAATGGAAATGAAGGAAAAGATTTGACGAGACAACATTACGTATGGGAAAAGGCGTGTTATTTATAATTCCAAACTAAACACAACATTTGATTTAGTATGCACTTGTCGTAGACTTTGTAGGCGGAAAATACCGGTGCAGGTCGGCTGCGTTTTGCGAACAAATTCATTATTTTCTAAATTAAACAAAACATATTCACACTTGATTGATATTTATTTAACAGGCCAGGAGGCCCAATTACAGAGGGGATAACGTCACAAACACCCAGGCTTGAGAAAAATCACTTAAGATTTTTGTGTTCTCACCGGGAATTGAACCCGGAACCTCCGTATCGCGAGTCCAGTGTCTTAGCAATTACGCTACGGATTCGCCAGTTGGTAATTTAAAATATACTCACTAGGCAAACATGGTTAAGGTTCTCGGAGGCATACGTAGTATATGGCCTAGCCAGCCGAAACGCCTTCGCCAGTTACCAAGGGTTGCTACGTCCGTTGCCTCACCTCTGTGTTCCTTACAAATTCGTATAATTTCCTTTGAATATCATCTAATTAGTGTTGAATGTTGATGATTATAGACTGTAAATATATCCGCATTGCAAAAATGTATAATCTCATAATTAGGTAGGTACGTATTAAATAATAATTTAGTTGTTATCGACTGTGAAGTTCGACCCGCTATTTTCTCAATATCAGATGGCAAGCGTGCTAACCTCTAAACCATATATTCATTACTCATTACTAACAATTATCATTATACGATCAGCTTGTTTTTCAAAAGCTCATCAATTATATCCAAGCTAACGAAACATTCTCGCTCTGCGGTGCGATTCTCTAAAGGTTTTAGACACTTCTAATTTTACGAATCTACAAAATTCGTTCTATGCGCAGTAGTTTAAAAACACTTACAGAATCGAAGCGCAGTTATGTTAACAGGTACGCGGTACAAAGTTTTAACCCAAATCTGAACATTAGATTTATTAATTGTCTATAGTAATCCAGTTTGTGCACTCTCTGGCACAAAACATTTTAATTTTAATCGAGGTCGGTGGAGAGAAAATTATGTTTACATTTCCGTATAAGTTTTAAGTAAACTTCGTTTTATCAAATCTGAAATCTCAAGAGAGGTAGAGGAGCTCTGGAAACGAATATGGATTATCTACTATCTAGGCGTTAACAAAGCTTAGGACCTATCATCGGCTGTTGTTAAGTGTCCACTTGACTACTCGTATTACAACATTCCCTATTCCACCTATATCATCTGTTGCTCAATCACAGATCACTATCGACTCGGTAATAAGCGACGTGATAACGATTTCTTACCCATGGATGTTTAACGTTTTCGCGATAACAATGGAACACGCGTTAAAAGTTATCGATCGGGATTATTACACGAGCGCATCAAGTCGCGAGCCCTTTCCGAGATATATATTCTTCGCACATATCTTCATTCAATCTTTCTCGAGTGCCGTATTGCATTTAGCCGGCGTTCAGCAAGCCAAATATTGAGAAAAGCAGTCGAATAATAAACAATCCGACATGCGCGATGATTTGACGTTTGACGTCTGGCCGCGATATCGCGTGCCGAGCATTCCCGAGCGTTGCTTCGGCAATGATCGGCTCGGCGAACGTGGTATGAACGAATGTTTATTGTGATCGGTCAAATCGTTAGCGTTAGCACGTGGTTAGCACGTTTTTAACTACGTCGATAGTTATCTGTGATTGAGCTACCAATTACTTGTAGACAAAAAACTGGATTTCACCCATTACGGGTTAATAATTACAATTTGACATCTCAACAGAGACGAGAAATTTGGAAGGGAATATGGATATCTAGGCGTTTACAGGGCTTATGACCTGTCATTGGCTGGGTTAAGTGGCCACTTGATGTATTACAACATTCCCCATTTCACCTAGTATTTGATATCCATATCTGCCAATATATAATAAAATGGCGCGACGCTTCACATGTGGACACTCTCTGTCATCCATTGAGAAAATTGCTAAGCATTTTAGCATGTGATATGTAAAGCTTTATTGTATATTGGCAGATATGGATATCAAATACTAGGTGAAATGGGGAATGTTGTAATACATCAAGTGGCCACTTAACCCAGCCAACGACAGGTCATAAGCCCTGTAAACGCCTAGATATCCATATTCCCTTCCAAATTTCTCGTCTCTGTTGAGATGTCAAATTGTGTCAATTTAACTTTAAACAAAGATCAGTATTGTAATGCAATAAAAAAAATGGGGTGGTAGTGGTGGTGCAGTAAAAGGAGAGAGATGAGGTGTGTAAGTAAAGAAGTTAGTTAGGCAGGGTGCATAGTTATGCAATCCCTGAGGGGTTGCACCACCTATTGCATTTCACCAGTAAGCTCAGCGGTAGATCACAAAAGACACATTTATAGAAGTAAAGAACTAGACCAATATATATTAAAGCAATGCAGTTTGAACCAACCAGGATTATGGATACCTTAAATGAAAGAATTATGAGATTTTAAGTACAATATTTATTAACAAAAACGACTCTAAATTATTAAAATACAACAACTTAAAACTAGGGAATTGTGTGTAATGTGGTGTAAGTGTGAACGTGTTCGACGATGACCGTAGTAAGGTTCTTCATCCTGATCCGCCGAAGTCTAGTTTCCATCTCGAAGATCTAGCGTCATCAAGGGGTCATCAAGGGGTCATCAACGGACAGCATTGACACGATCCTCCAGTCAGCGTGGGAAACCGCGTGGCATTCCAGCATGTGGGGACTCCAGAAGAAGTTGTCCAAAACTCCCAGCTTTGAGGTTAGGTGGCCTCACGTTGTATCAAGATCCAAGTAAAATTGCCATTCACAATGATCGTCAATCATCGTGGCAAAGTAAAGTATGTTTGATTGATTGATTGAGAAGAATAAAATAGTAGAGGATAAATAGGGAAAAAGTATAGGAAAAAGTCTAGGAGAAAGCCCTTTGTAAAAAGAGAGAAATTTACAAAGTTAGTTTACCGCCAAAGTCAATGTGAAGTTATAGATTTACAAGATGATTGAAAAATACTCACGGCCATTGCCGGCTCTCCACAATTTCAAGAGATTTACATCATGCGTGCGTTGTCCACTGGCGTTGAACTCGGAAAGAAATTGAACGATCAAACTTACTCGTTCCTTGACAAATAAGAGTGACGTCAGAGCGTGACGGGACAAAATTTGGGTTGCCATAATAAAAATAATATTTGATTTAAAAAGATTTAAAAAAAGTTAGTGATGTTATCTGGACTTGTAAAAATAACATCACAGTATGTGAAATGATAACCCACAAAAATATTTCTGTTGACTTTTTATTTGATTTTTAAATTCGAAAAGCAAAATTGGTTTTATATTATAATATTTGATATTTTCATTGATTCATGCTACTTAGTGACTATGTATTTGAATGGACAAAAAAGGCTAAAAGTAGTCGGTGCTAAATGAATTACACAAAAGAACCATAATTATATTAACTACACTCATTACGATTCTTTTTGCGTTTCCACAAGTACCTACAGTCACCACCATAATCAGAGTAACGACCATCTCACTGACATAGCCCCGTCAGTGTAATGGTCAGATTCTCACAGGCAGGCGTAGGCGGAGTGCTGATGGATGGTTAGATGGGTTAAACGATCACGATTCTTCCTTTATCTGTTTCGTGGCAAGGCCACAAGTTCAAGGAAGATGCGATCTGTTGTTTGAAATAACAATTAACTAAGAACCAGAAGCCGTCAAGAAAAAATAACAAGAATAATTAAGCAGGCATCCTACTGGTTTTTATAAGATTTTTTGATTTAGGCAGAGATAATTGGATATACGTTAGGTAGGTAAGTTTCTACAAAGGCTACGTGATATGATTAAGTAAATGTACTTAGAACCTACATTCTAAAAAAACATGTTGATATAGTAGGTACAGATATTACTTGTAAATATTACGTGATGTAAAAATGTACCAATATACTCGTACATTAAAATAGTTGTAAGGAAAAGTAGTATTAATAATTTTGTACATTAAAAAAACCTGAACCTACACGTGATTTAAATTTTCGATTTTATTAAAAAAATATAACGAGTAAACATTTTCCTTTTGAATTTATTTGTAATGTCGATAATGGTCCAACAGTGCGTAAATATTTCTTTAAAAAAAATGTAAATGTGCTGGTTTTTACACACATTTTTGCATATGAATAACATTTAGTGTTCTAGTGATTTGGACAATAAATCTACCGGCTTTTAGTTACATTTTTAGAGTAAACAAACGTTATTTGATTTGTGCCGATTCGCAATAAATTAAGTGAAGTTTGTCCATGTGTTCTCACCAGATGATTACACTAACCCGTTTACTTTTATAATCTATAATTAACTGCGATGTGTTGAGTTAGTACTATTTTGCCGAAATAAGGCGCAGTTTTACTTGTTGACAAAACAACGTGTTCAGGTTAATATCATATTCCAGGAATGGACAATAAATGGCACACGTTCCAATAAACACGAAAATAAATGTTAAATGATTACTTAGATAAACAAATTTCAGAATTTTTAAATATTTATTTTCGTTTGTTTTAACGTTGTAAACGAATTGTTTTAACGTAGTAAACGAGTTTTATGAGTTACAAACCCACCACCACCCTGGTATCCCTACGGTCCTGGGGAATTCTCCTTAAGCCGTTCAAAGTGAGAAAAATTTGAACTCCCCGTGACCAATGATCATCTGTGCGGTGCAAAAACTTAATGGTCATCGTGTGTCTGATAAAGGTACTGATGACCATGTCCATCTTCCCTAAGACACATCCCGTATCGCATTTATTCCAACATTGATCGAGAGTTATAATTCCACTCATCTCACTGAATCTCATCTCGGAGGGCTGCAGATGGGTACCGCAAGTACTCCACGTTACCACATTTCTTCACAGTTCGTTTGGCTACCACTTCCTTGCCTCAAATGCATTGGGTTGTAAGAAGTACAAGTACCTAATATGAAGTGATCAATGTACTTCTATCTGTCAACTTCACGAGAATTTTAATTACGAACCTTTTGTTTTTTTGAAGTATGTGCATGATTTGCCATCCCTGGTATTTTTCTACACATATGCATATTATCACTTGGAAATGTTTACTCTGGATTCATCATTTTTGAAAAAAAATGATTATTCTCTATCTTCGGACCTATCAGGTACTGGTACTGGTACCTACCCGATTCCCATTGACGTCAATCGGTTAATCAGAAGGCTTATATACGGAGTGAGAATTAAGTAGAAACATGAGGCGTAGATCAATATATTCGTGAAATCAAGTCACGCAATCAGTTATATTTATTATATTGCTCGGAATATCAATAAAATTTTACAAGGATCTTTTTATCTCCGCGGTGATATGTTCATTTTTTGTAATGATGATACATTATGTATTATAAAATTTATTATATTGTTGATATAATATGAAGTAATAAATTTACCTATGGTTTGTGTCTTCCAAATACTAGGAAAATTTACAAATGAAGCATCATTTGATTTAGTAAGCCAACAACCGTGAATGCCACTGCATGACTCAAGTACTATATTCGATGACTCTACTGTACTTAGATCTTAGATCCTGTAATTTAGGAACTAACTTTATTATGGAGTACACGCCCGTATAAGGAGTTTACTTTACGCTGTTCATCAAATCCAAACAAGGAAATGATAAAATGTAAATGAAGATATAAGATATTATCTTCCATCGTACTTTTGATGGTTGATGGCCCGCTATTATTGTCAAGGCCAAAAAAATTCGGTCAAATCTTATTACATTGTTAGCCAAGAACCAAGATGTGTTCCGCATAATGATATGCGGATGTAGGATGTAGACCCACAAGTGTTGTTTACAAAGCTAGAATATTTATTTTGTTTTAATAATAAGGATTACGGTGGCAGCAGATCTTTTTTATTCAACTATTTTTTGCTATCATTTCGATGACGTAATTACAAACAAACGAAAATATTCACAAGTTGCATTTATTATTTCTACTACTACTACTTCCCTTATCCGCACCCAATGGTGCATAGGGCACTGCATCGGGTACACCAAGTGAAGTGTACGTTGATTATTTTATTACATGAATGTAAGATGATCAGTAATACGCTTCAGTACCAGTCCAAGGTATCACACATGAAATATTAATATGAAAATCACTCGTAAATAAATATTTCATGTTGACCCTCTACGGAATTCAAACCCGCAACCTCATGCACGGTAGCCAAATGCGCAATGCACAATGTAATTATTTTTTTTTGGTGGATAGTAAAAAGCAGTTAACAATAAGGAAATCGGTATTGAGCAAATTGAGTACGAATCTAAAAATATTATTATTATTATTATGGATAATTTATATAGCGCCGTTTTCGTATAAATATACCTCAAGGGCTTGTTGGAATAACTTACCTAAATACTTATTTAATACAATTTTAAAAAGGGATGAATAAATAAATTAAGGACTGAAAAACGAAAATAAAATATAAAATAATGTACAAGAAAATAAAGCCACACATTTTTTGATTTTTTAAATTTACTAAAATACTCATAGTTTATTATCATCAGTGAATATTTACGATTTTACATACCTATTAAATATTTGAAACAGTATGCATGTTTGGGAAAAAGATAATTACTACAACTTAAACCCATACGGCAACATTTTACTCGGGTGCTACCTTAATACATTATATTATTTTAATTTTGCATTCACCGTGTTGGCCAAAATATCAAAATACCGTACAAATATTTACAAAGCAGCAGAGCCAAAATGGACACGTCACGATCAACGAATAAACGAATCGTTAGATCTGAGACTGAATATGGGCGACCAGGACACCATAATTAGCAAGGAGGAAGAGTGGCGAGCTAAATTAATTGCTTCCTCCTCAAGCACCAATATGGAAGTGTCACGCGTCTTGCTTGGCATTCACCCAGCTCACCTCCAACTCACCTCGCCTGGGCTGGTGTTAGAGGTTCAGTTTAACTTCAAAATCAGAAGATACTTGTATAAAAAATGTCGTTACTATTTTGAATAGCAGCAGTAAGAGCCCCCGCAGACCAGAGACTTTCTATCGGGCGATAGTTCAGTCGGGATTTTAATCAGTATGAAGATGTATGCAAGTGCGCATACTACAACGATCCGGTATCGTCCGATTGCTAAGTTTAATAGGCCTTGCGATTGCCTTAAAACTATCCTATCGATAAACTATCGGCCGATAGCTTAATAAGTATGGCGCTCTTCCACGCGCGCACACTTGCCGATCGTTTAATCGGGCGATAGCTTTCTCTTTTGTAGTATTGCAGCAAAAATGACTTTTCTTGACAATATTGTTCCAACATTCGTTGCGACCGCTCTCTTCAAAAGTCTTTTATTAACTGGAAAATCATTCGAGAGCAGTTGGCCGACTGTTCTCTAGTGTGCGCACTCATCACCAACCCGACTGTTTTGTTGATTCAGTGTGCGCGCTAGCAGCCCAACCCGACTAAACTATCGCCCGATAGAAAGTCTCTAGTCTGCGGGGTACCTAAGAGGGCAGCTGGAATCTTTTTTTTAATGTAGTAGTTCTTTGGCAGTGAAATATTATTTATTTATCATCTAGACACCTGAGGGATCTGACGATGAACATTAAAAATTCTTTTTGGTTGCTTGAAAAGCGGATTTATTTTTGATCACACCATGTGGAATAATGCTACATTTCTCCGGCTAGCAGCCAATGCGGAAAATAGTGGGCGAAAAGAAACCAAACAATAACTATCCGTTATTATTTCTTTAGTCATCTTTAAGATTTTAAAAACGTATTTGGGACGCTAACGCTGTTTATTGTGACTCATAATTCGAAAAATCTTGCAAAATAATTAGATTAAATAATGATATATTCAAGAGCAATAAAGATGCCATCGTAATGTAATTTCGATGGTTCCGAAGTTGATGGCAAAGTGTATAATTTTAAATGATCAATATACAATGCGATTGGTGTACCAACGCAGTGCCCTATGCACCATTGGGTGCTGATAAAGGAAGTAGTAGTGGTAGTAATAATTTTATATTCTTGAAGTGAAATTCTAGGTGAAATTTTTAAATACGTCTTTATGAGACATCCTCATTTTATCAACTCGTCAGAAATCAATATATTTATCATTTCATTTCATTATACCATATCCGCTCCCTATGTGGAGCATATGGAATCCACAAACTGCCTCCAGGCCAAGCGATCGGCCCGCCAGCTCCCGTGCATCCTCCCAAGTCAAGTCCACGTCCCGCAGCTCTGACGCAAACTGCCGACGAATTGTCAACAGTGGACGACCAGGACGCCAAGAACCTGATGCCTTGTAAAATAGGCAAGCATGGTTAAGGCACTCGGGAGGCGCACGAAGTATATGGCCTAGCCAGCCGAAACGCCTTCGCCGGATGACAGTTGATACCAAGGGTTGCTGTGTCCGTTGCCTCACCTCTGTGTTCCTTACAAAGTCAAACCACCGCACACCTAAAATTCTTCTAAGACACTATTCTCAAAACTCAGAAGTCTTCTGTCTTGGGCCCTAGTTAGGTGCCACGATTCGCAGCCCTAGAGAAGAACAGGAATAGATTTATCAGTCTATAAAAATAGAGAAGAATAGATTTATCAGTCTATAAAAATCTTTTCGAGTCGAACTCCAGGGACTGATGTGTAATATTACGTAGGTATGTTTGTCTGATTTATTATTAGGTAACGATAATTGACAAAGCTATAAACTAATTAAAACAGCGTCAACTTGAATAAAGTATTGCCCTTTCTTCGACTAGGTACATTACGTTCATTTTATATTCAATGGATAATAATGAATAGCTGTTTCTCCTTATAGTTACGGAACGAATCGCCAATATCCTTGGGTTCGATAAGCGGAAACACGGCGTGATTCGAATAAAACGTATGCAATTGTACGATTAAGGAATCATTTATTTCTAGGTCGACTCAATCATCAAGTACAGTACACAGTCAAGTCATTTGTACCTACTAATGAGTTGAGTACAAGGTTCGCTAATTATTTGTACTATTTTTTACACCTGTAGTTACAAAATAATAGTACCTGACATGCAGATTCGGTCTATTGAAAACTATGCTACATAATTAGTCCCTGAGTCATGCAATAAAAAATATTTGCAACGGAAGTATTTTTAAATTAATTAATAAAAAATACAAATGTACAAGTCATTGGACAGCACGCATACTGCACACAATGTGTTACGGTAAAACAATTAAATGGTTGAGTGGCTAGGTACAGTTTTCGATAGAGAAAATGTCTTGATAAAATTTAGACTCCGTATAATATGAAAATGAAATTATAGAAATGAAAATCATACCTCCCTCCATGTAGTCTGTAAGTAGGTACGTAGGTACTATTTTAAAACCTTTCAACCGTCGCACTATGAATTCTAAACTGCACTCAATCTGCTCTCAACTAAAAAAGTCAATTTTTGGGAAATCGCCAAAAACAAATTATACTGTTTCGTTGAAATTGAATTTTTAAGATTTTCATCTCGACATAGAAAAGAGATAGAAACATGTTTCTTGGACAGAAATGTGGTGGTCGATGTGAGCTATAACGTGCTATTCTCAGTTAATTTTTGATCAATTAAGACTTAATGCAGTGTATTTATGGTTTTACGATCAAATATGAATATTTTCAAAGTAGTTTCTATTAAATGTTTCGAATGTTTTAATCACCTTATAAAACAGTTTTTTTAAATACTTAACTGTAATTAATTTAATCAACAAAGCATTTGATAAAAAGTAAAATCTACTTCAAATTTGGATAACTTACAAACCACCCCGAAACGCACGATCATCATTTTTAATTTACCACACCATAATGAAAGAATGATGTTTTTTTTTTATCAATATCCACTTTCTTTTGAATATTCTAGATAAATCAATGATAATTATTCAAAGAAGCTAAGACTTTTTTTATTAATTATGAATTGGATGATTTATTACACATAATTGAATCAAATGCCTGTGATTATTATTAAAATAGGGAACAAGGCGATTGCTGGGTAAAACAGCGTATGTTGTTAATAATAATAATATGCGAATTTATAAAGTAGTCCATCGCGTGTATTGTTGGCTGATGCATGTATTAATTCTAAGTGTGCCGATTTATTATAATAAAATCTAAAGTAGGACAAAATCTAGAAAAATAGATCCAGAACGGAAACATAATTGTGCATAACGGCATAATTTTATTTGAAACGCAATATTCGAAGGTGCATTGAAAAAAAAGCTTTGACTTATTTATACATGGTGTAACAAAACTCGATGTACAAGAGGAAAACCAGTGAATCTACAAAATATTTGGAGTCGATTTGGTATAATATTTTTTTTATTTGACCCATAGTTTTCGAGAGAATTGAGTACGAAGTTGATTTTTTTTTCGATGAATTTTTGCAAGTTGTTATCAAATATCATGTATTTAGTCAAGTTGATACTATCCATAAATAAAACAAAATCAAAAACAGCAATTTAATATGAATTTGTGCAATTTTACTTAATCTGCGGTAGGTACTAATGAAAGCTTTTATGAGAAGAAAAAATTTTTTTTTTTTCAAGCTCAGATTCAAAAGCCACGTTACACATTCGACTCCAAATATGATGTAGATTCACCAGTTTTCGGGTTGTACTACGAGTTTTGTTACTCCATGTATATTACGTACATACAAGCTGTAGCACTTTGATTATGAAAAATGGGAGATTTAGTACTTATCTATAATTTTGTAGCGTATCAACGTGTAGTAATATGAAAATTTACAAAAATTGCATGAAAACTCAAGGTTAATTTAACAACATATCGTATTTAACATTGCAGTTCTTTTCAGTAGAAAGTTGAATCATTATTATGTCTTACAAGGATATCTACTGGCTCTCCCATAGCAAGGTGGTTTATATCCTTGAAATTTCAGTTTTAAACACACGTAGAACAGTTTATATTGGACTTGTTTATAGATCAGGTAAATGTGCCAACTTTTTACTAAAGTAGGGTAGTTTGATCTTTAGTATCTACTCAACATTTTTCTTAAGAAAAACACTATCGAGTGTACTAATGTAATTTAACGTGTATCTACATTTGAGGAATGTGAAACTGCAATTTTTTTTTCAAATAATTAATTATTTTACTTCATTAGTACCGCAGCAGATATTGCAAAATTGCCCAAATTCATATTAAAATGCTGATTTTGATTTTGTTTTATTTATGGATAGTATCAATTTGACTAATTACATGATATTTTATAACAATTTGCAAAAAAATATTGAATAAAAAATCAACTTCGTACTCAATTTTCTCGAAAACTATCGGTCAAATAAAATTTTAAAAATCCACAAAATCGACTCCAAATAGATTCACTGGTTTCTCGATTGTACATCGAGTTTTGTAACACCATGTATATTACGAAGATTCTTTCAGAAAAACATACATACGTCGAATTTCAAATCATCTATATATGCGAGTTGAGCAACACACACAAAAAGAAATTAATGCATGCATGTAACTTATAAACTTTTGTAGATAGTATATATTATACTGACGGAGTGGTATAAAAATATAATGCGATGCGTAACTAATGTGAAATATGCATATAAATCACCCCGGAGCGGTTCTGTCAGATGATTTATCGAAAATTACTCTTATTGTTCATAACATCTTTCATTCACTTTCTAAAAACTGCAAACCTACAAAATTACATTAACGTCAGGCAGAACTTAATATAAATTTTAATTCTAACTAATTTGTGGTTCGCATTTGTAATGAATGTTATAGAATTTTGATTTACAAACAATTTGAATTTTTTGATTTCATCGGAATTCGTTTCAGCTTGAATACGGGTAATATATAAGTGAATTAAGCCATAATCAGTGTATTTTTTCTTAGTAGTAAACTTTACATAAAAGTGAATATTAATATTAAAATATATGTATAAATTATATTTCATATGGATAAATTTATTCATATTTTATATTTTTATGGTAAATATGAACGTCTTTAATGATTTGACTAAGTGACAATTTCAAATTTTATTTGTGCATATTACCAATACCTAAATACTACAAACAAAATTTAAGATTTTTTTTAAAACTAGAAATAAGTTTTTTATTTTTAAATTTTATTAATAAAATTACTTTTAAAAGCCTTTTCTTTGTGTCGTTATAAAAAGAAAATACGCATTTTTTAAAACCACATTAGTTAATACAAAAAATTACATACGTAATAAGATATAAAAATTTTTTATACTATTTTTGTAGTATGGGTGTCTTAGACATAAGTGGAATTCAAGCAATCTGCTGGATGCACTCATTTGGTAATTCTATTTGTAGCATTGATACATCTCCCAGACACAAAAAGTACCTACATGAACTGCATTTCGTATAGGAAGACATTTGGAAGATGACATTTTGTACGTCTGTGGATCTTAAATCAGGCATAGAGGCGAAGAGTAACTTTCACAATAAACATTGACCAATACATTTTTACCTGTTTCAAGAAATTAATTTATTCCGTCTAAAATTGAAGCTAGTTTGGCTTTTAGTTTATTATAATATTACATAGATAAAAAAAAATATTTTATGTCATCAAAAAATTTTGTAGTTTACCACCAGAAATCTAGTCATTTTTATAATGATTTAATGTGGCTTCGCATAGTCAGAAGGTATTTTTTATTACGAGTATCTCCATAAATCAACTACAATCAACTACAAAATCATATTAATTAATTACAAAGCTGACCCGTTTTTTCTGTAATAAATATAAATAATCTCACACTCTTCTTCACTATGTTAGACGTTACGAAAAGTTTAGTCAGTAATCAAAACATCATCTAATATTTAATCATCCCGTCTGTCAAATAAATGCCATTTAATTCAAACATTTAGCAGATTTATTACTTTGCTGAGGAGTGTGAAATCAAAAGGCAATTTAAAGTCTCATTTTCGAGAAGGAGGACCTCAACGTTCTCAAGTATTGAGTAACTAAAACTACTTTTTGTACGAGACGAGAATCGTGACAAGTTCTAATTTAATGTAATAAATTATATAATCTTCGTATCATAGACGTAAACTTGAAAAGTTTTTTGCGCAGATGAAAACATGTTCTTCCAAATGGGATAAAAGTTAACAATCTTTTGACACATAATACACAATGAAGACACATATTATGTAGAATAAATTGCTGTTATGTTTTGGACACTTGATTAACAACATCAAACGAAAGTTTTGAAGGTTTCTCACGAGGGTAAACCATGTAATTCTATGCGTATGTAATTTATTTCTTGAAATTGAATAAAAAAAATAGGTACCTTAGTACTCTGTTTTGCCTATAATAGTCATAGGTAATCTTCCATGTAGCATAATTATAAATACAAATTAACTACAATTTTTAAAACTAGTATTGATGGAATAACTTTATTTTAATACACATTACAAATAATGAGACGTATTTGTTAATTTGTTTTGTGCGTCTTCAGTTAATTTTTGATTATTAAATCTGAAGATACAGACATCTTCTATAACAAATGTAGATACCTATTGCATCTTATAAATATCTTGAAGAGCAAACATGCTATGCAGATTAATGTAATCTAAAACCAACTGCATTCTCAGACTACCTAATTTTATCTCAGTCATGTACCAAGTACTATATCCTAATTTAATATCCTCCTGCGTAAATATAAAATAGTATTCCTGAACTTATTTTTAAAAGGGATTTTTTGTATTCTTAGGTAAAGCAAAGTGAAAAACTAGTTTTTTTTACCAGGCACTAGCTTTTCTGTGTTTTTCTAGTTTAATTAATAAAACTATTAAAACTTAACTTATCACAATTAAATTAAATCCATTTTATGAAATTAAACAATTTTTGTTTTAAACTACTTTTTTTATTATTTTAACACTCCAACCGGTTTCGGAGACACTACTCCTTCATCAGGGATTTGTATAAAAATAATTTGTTACAAATATTGAGTTAATAAATCAATTTTTTTTTAAAAACATGAAACATTTTATTAGAAGTAGAATTGCTTTATTTTGGCTACTATCATAAAAACATAGGTAAGTACTTGTACAAATATTACGAATATAAAACGATTATAAATAAATAATAAGATTATTCCTTGAATTTTTTCTCACTGAAGAAAAAACTGGTTCCGGCGCGATCCGGTCCGTGGATTCGACCATTGTAGTATTTTGCTCGATTTTCAATATTTTTTCAATTTGGTTTCTTAATTCCGTCTCTGCGGGAAATTCCCAATACATCATCCCATTGGTTGAACTGAAATATAAATCTCATCTCCACAAATTGATAGCGATAGAAAAGAACAATGGGAATATTGTTTATCCCCACTCTTCTTTTGTTAGAAGTAAATCAATTTGCTGCACAGCTTATCTTTTATAAAACAGCAGCAGAAAAAAGAGAATACATTATTAGATTTGTTTAATATCCAAATGGTTTTTATGAAAGTTAATTAAATAGCCGGTCAGGTTTTGTGTTATATTAGAGTTCAATTAAATCTTTATGAAGATTGATTCTTGGAAGACGAAATAATATACTGGTACTCGAAGGTCAAAGCAGATATCACTGGGCCGTGTCTTAGATAAATCCCACCAGGGACAATAAACAAAAAATATTCTCACAATTTTTTTTTTCTTTTAAATTTTTGAGTACATTGCCATTGGTCCAGTACAAATTTGTGATTAGCCAGAATTTTCATATGTTGAATAAGTCTTTTATTGTTGTTTTAGTGAAGCTGTTACTTTCCTTTGTCATATTTATTGGCCATGCTGGTTCACTCCAGAACGTAAAGCTCTCCCTGATTTTCTCCACTCTTCTCAATCCTGCGCCATCCTATGTTACTATAATCCGGAAAATCTACTGACTTTTTTTTACCATAATCCTTAATACAAACTATTTTACGTATTTGACAGCAACAATAATATTGTTGCTAAGACAATTATTTTGGAAAGTCTGATTATGTATTTTCGCTCATAAAAGTTGTTAACTCCATCAAATATTGATAACTTACTGCTAGAAAATCGTATACACTCAGTTCTTCTACGTGCAAACTTAAGTACTTTATACAAACATACCTATACTGTTTGAAAGTGCGCAATAACCCAACTTTTTTGGCTGACGTCTATTATGTCGAATTGATTTTTCTCTGCACGTTTTCGCACCCAAAGGTCAGCAAAAACTGTGTTGAATTGTCACGATGGTATTAACGATGAACTCAGGGGTTTTCGACCTTCATCATTGACTCACCAAATTAATTTATCATTTGAAAGATTCATTAGCCAGTGGCCAAATGAAACGAATTGAAATTTCGTGTTTTTAGGTGTGAGTAGGCTTAGAAGAATTACATTCTGACTAGGCGTACTAAATCGACCAAAAACGAAGATTTTATCTCTCGTTGAGTTATTTTATAGCAAAAATGGATTAATTGAGATAGATTTTAATGACGTCTATAAATATTTAAAAAAATTCTATTTTGAGATAGCAGGGATAGGGAAGACTGGTTAGACCTTTTAGGATAAAAATTAAAGTTATTGTATATTTTTTTCAATAAAGGTACTGCTAACATTTCTAAATTTGATGGCAGGCTCAAATAAACTTGTCTGAGATCTGTGCTTCTTGCAGGAAGTTATTGAATGCAAATACTGGTTTAGAGTGCATGAAAAATGAGAGTAAAGTTATCGATTTCATGCTAAATGGGATGAACGAGTTTCAGTTCTTTGACTCTTCTATAAAATATTATGTAGAGTGTGTTCATTACTTTAACTTATTTTATGCAAGCATTCAATACTTTATGATAACAATCTGAATCTGGCAGCCCACGTGGTGTTGTGGCTAAGACGCTGGGCTCACACTACAAAAGATTCGGCTTCGAATACCAGAGAGAACACAAAAATGAAATGTTAATTTTCTCGAGCTTAGTTGTTATTGGTGTCTTTCCCCCCTGTCATTGAGTCTCTCGATCTGGTGTGGTAGTTACTAAATAATTGATGTTTATAAATTAAACATATTTATTTAAAAAAATATGATGATGTTAGATTAATTTGCTGTCAAGTTTTGTTTGTAGGTATACTCGTTTTATAAAAGAGGATCATTTGTCAAAAGATGATAAGTAAGGTTTCGAGTTGACTTAATAACAATGATTTATAAACAACATTTTGAGTGTGTCCTAATACTTGTAGACAGAAACTGGATTTCTCCCATTATGTCAAATTGTAATTATTAGCCCGTAATGGGTGAAATCCAGTTTTTGTCTACAAGTATTTGGACACACTCAAAATGTTGTTTATAAAAATTAGCTGGTAAAAGTTAAAAGCATAACAAATTGAAGATTCATCTTCAGGCGTTTCCTTGTAGGTGATATAATTCGGTAAGAATCTCACTTGCAATCATAAAGGTTTCTGCTAAAATGCTTAGCAATTTTCTCAATGGATGACAGAGAGTGTTCACTTGTGAAGCGTCGCGCCATTTTACTGTATATTGGCAGATATGGATATCAAATACTAGGTGAAATGGGGAATGTTGTAATACATCAAGTGGCCACTTAACCTAGCCAATGACAGGTCATAAGCCCTGTAAACGCCTAATTATTCATAATCCCTTCCAAACTTCTCGTCTCTGTTGAGATGTCAAATTGTAACAATGATTTAATTTGTCATTCACCCACCGCTGATGAAGAAACGCTAGCTAGGGTTAGGACGTGGACCTCAGTGTGTGTATGTAGTTGACTTCATTTTATCTTCCTTGGTAGTAAAGGTTTCTGCAGTAGTTTCGGAGGCAATGGACTGGATGTGTGTTATGTCCTCGGGCGCGTTTGGCCAGTGTGTGCCGCCACTTTCACTCAGCCAAATTTTTTCTCCACTGACGAATGGGCCCACCGCCGGCCCCGGGCGAGGCGCGCTACATTTCTTCAGACGGCACGTCAAAGACAAATTACTTTTAGTGTGACAGATTTGTCATTCTCGTTTAGGAGTCTTTGATACAGCTTGTTAGACCAGAGAACCGCCGATTTGGTCCTATTACTTTCGCCCGGGAAGATACGGAATTCTATGTATGCTAAACGGACGTCATTGGTATTCAAAGCTACCAAAAGGTTGGAATTAACCATTTTAAAATGAAAGAAAACAACAATTTCCTAATAATAATGTGTACTACCTATATAAGTATTACCTGTTAAGGGATTACTGTGGAATAGTATCATTTGTCAAAATATGTTTGACAACACATATAAAAATAAATTAGATCACACATATACAACTAGATTCACATCAATGGAGGGATTAATTGTGCCCAAAACTAAAAATAAGTACGGGCAGAGAACTTTGGAATATTTAATTCCAATTTTTTTTAATATATTGCTCTATGAATTCAAATCGTGTAACAATGCTAATAAAATTATTTTTATTTTAAGGAGTTGGTTGGAAGATAGAACTTCTTTATAATGATGCACCACAATTTATTATATATTGATTCACCATATGCATTTTTCGTATCTCTATTCCTTTAATGTATATTTTGTAAACTTTTTTATTATTTTGTTGTATTTCTATGATAAATTTACATATTTGCTATTGGCTCCCGATGACAAACGGCAAAATTGCGGTTTCTCGGGACGGCATTATTTTTGTTTTCAAATGTTATGTTTTATTTTCTCTATAAAGAACTTTCTCTCTCTTATCTACTCTTGTAGATCTTATTAAAATATTGTGTTAGGTAGGGCACGTGGTGTTAAAGTAGGGCTTTATAAAATATAAATTTTTCCTAAACGGAGTACCACAGCTTACGGTGAAAAAACTCAATAAAGGGTTAAAGTAACAAAGCAGAAAAGTTTGCTTGTGATCTCGTGGCATTTAGCGTGAAGAAGTTCGGGCAGCGGGGTTACCATGCACCATGACCAATGTCCAGCTGGACTGGTCATACTTTCGGTTTTACTGGTGTGGGAGGGTCCATCGCCCAGTCCCGGTAGGCGGTCAGATCGGATCCTGTTCGGACTATTCGTCATTTCTTATTTTGTAATCAGATTTGCACACTTTATTGTTGGGCGGCTGCGGCTGGCCTGAAAGTGGGACAGGTGGACTTGTATGGAGATCGAGAAAGAGCCGTTTGAAAGCTGTTGGAAAAGAATGACGTTGCAATGTATTTTTGCGTACCTATTCAATAGATACATCTGAATAATAATTGCCAATTAATGCAACGCTATGGTATGAAAAAAAGAACATAAAAAGATTTTTAACTATTGAAACATGAATAAAATATAAATATTTGATAAATATAAAATAAGTCAGACGAAAACCCCGATGGAGTGCCTTTATCCGTTATCTTAAATTATTTCTTTTACTTGAAATTAAGAAAAATACACATTTTCAAGTTCATTATAGAATGTCTCGAATTTTCGCAACTTAGAAAAGTTATAATTATCTTACTGAAACTCAGAAAACTTATTGTAATTAAATTTATGTTACATGTTTCATGTACGAGGCTGTTTTTATAATACATTAACAGCTAAACAAATATAATAAAACATGGTATAATATTTTTTCAGGTTTATCAATAAATATAATGGCGAAAAGAATGTATTCAGTAGATAAATAAAAATGTTATAAATATCATAATGGGGTTAAGTATAAGCAAATAAGTAATCAACTAATCTAAAATAAAGCGTTACACAAGGTTTTTTAAACCCACATCATTGACAAAATATACTTAGTTGCGGGTACATCAATAGAAAAATAGATTAAAATGTATTTGAAAGGAGCAAGTACCTCCTACAAAATACATGTATTATAAGATAACAACATAAAGTACCGACTTATTACTTAATATTACTCGATTTCGTGTAAATGGTATAACTTGCCCTAGCCCTAAATTCGGAGACCGCGCATTCCGCCGAATTGGACCCTTCATATTATTTGACAATCATTCGGAGTAAATTTTTTCAAAATTTCCTACCCAAGAGCTTGGCTCGAATTTAGAGGCCAGCCAAAAAACAATCACAATATTTTGAAATGCTTCGGAATGGTTTGATTCACCAATGCACCAATTATACAGCACCATTTATAAGTCATCATAATTTAATCATTAAGCCCTACTAGGTACGAAACTTTTAAGGAACACCATTAATTTTAATAAATTTATGACCGTGAAAGATAATCAACAAGTGCCTTTTACCAATGAAAACTTCAAATTATAACCTCACTATTATACTTTGTAATATTCATTTTTCACGGGGCTAATATGTAAAACGATGCAATTTATCATAAAGAGAATGCTTTTTTCAGTCAAGAATCAAAATGACGTGATTACCACAGGCTATTAAATACTAGGTGAACCATCTCAGTTTGTTAATCAAGCTAATAAATTACTTGTATTTGGAATGTGGAATATTAAATGCAAGACATTTTGTATTTAAATTATTAATTTGATAACTCGTCCTCGAACAAATATTTGCCTTCAGGCAGTAAAAGTACAGAA
The DNA here is from genome assembly GCA_022494985.1 of Micrasema minimum. Taxonomy (NCBI): domain Eukaryota; kingdom Metazoa; phylum Arthropoda; class Insecta; order Trichoptera; family Brachycentridae; genus Micrasema; species Micrasema minimum. Next base: position 36,095 of record JAGVSP010001436.1, read on the forward strand.
AAATCAACGTTTTGTGCATTGTACACAAAAATCAGTTTATTTGTAGGTATTAGGCATGTGAAAATTAAATAGGTATAATAGTAGAGACATAATTTTTGAATGGTATATTTCGAGCATCCATATATTGAAAAGCCCAGTATTTTTCTACTCTGATAATTTCTTTTGAAATAAAAATATCATTTGTACACTTAATTGAAAAAAATAACATTTTTGCAATATCCATGTAAGACCGAAATCAGGTAGCCTATATTAAATATATGATGATAGCATAAAAATGCAGTTTTTTTTTTAATTGAAGACTCTAGACATTGAGAAAAACTACATTAACAGCTACATACCTACATTAGAAACAAGAAAATTTGAGAAAAATAATAATTTTAATTCAAATGCAATTAAAATTATTAATGTGCAGTATCACTACCCACTTTCGATTTCTAAATGATTTCACTAATATTCCGTGAAATTTACAGCAATTAATTACGATTAACCAAAACACGTTTACGAATACACAATATGTGTAGGTACCTACACAAGATTTTTACGTAATTACGATTGTTTTCCTCGTTTTAAGATTTGTCATAATAATTTCTAGGTGTGTAAAGAATGTAAATGCCACATCTCGTGGTGACATAATTTGACCTCTTAGAGACCTTCGCAGGCTATCAAAACTACTGTGTCGTTGAAAAATGTAATTCTGGAGGGAAGACAAGGACTTTAAATTAAAAAATAATTTAATCTTTCCAGAATCATGGTTCATTCTTTGTACTCACCTACCTTCTCATTAACATTATTTAGAGAAGTTTGCAAGAGCTCATGGTTAAAAATATACTTACTGTTCGCCATGTCATATCCGTACCTAAATTGGACTAACATTGAGCATTGATTCTATTTTCTCTGACGTTAATTTCATAAATGATTCGTTTCAGAGCATAAATACCTAGGTATGTACATTATAGCATAATTAATTTCATGCAATTTTCTTTTGAGAACCTAAACTATACATTCTCGAATAAAAAGTTTGATGAATGCATTTTCAATAATGTTTGTTAATTTTAATAGGTCTGTTGGTGCTACAATTACTAACCTGCTTATACACAAAGGTACAATGAATGAAGTAACTACTTATAAATTAAATATTTGAAAAATGTAATTTAAACGTCATTAAGTACAATATTGATTTGTAGCCCTAAGACCTTAACCTCATTATTGTGCAAATATTTTTACAATTCCCCATCACTCAGTTAGTTGAAACAAGCCTAGATAAAATCGATTAAAGACAAAGAAACATCGCTGATATCCGATAAGGTAAATTCATAGCAAATTTGGTTATCTAAAAATGAAATACTAGTTATATCAACATACCTAGTCCCATACTACAAGTTCGTTCCAGTCTATAACCCATAAATGAGATTGCCTTGCAAATACAACACAGTAAACCTTGTGATAAAAACGCGGTACAATAAATAGTTTTATCGCAGTTTTATCTAAATTGAATCACGTTTCTGTTTAATAGTTTTGCGGCGTGATACTTTTGTAAAATCAAAGATCGACGAGAAATTACATTTTCGTTTCATAACAAAATCGAAACTGACAGAAAAAGACAAATTATTATTTAGTGTTTAAACGTTTTAAAGCTTCTAAAATGCAGTCCCAACTTGCAAATCACTTGAAAAACGTAAACTAATTCATAGAAAATCGTGAGATTACTCATAGATTGGATAGCTTGAAAAAAACTATTTGTATGCCACCTAAGACATGTAAGGCAGAAAATAAGGTGATTTGGCCGTCAACCAACTGTATGGAGGGCATGGTCATTGGTCACAGCATAATAATGTTCAGGTCTGTCGTGAAATGGATTGATGATGGCAAAAATGCCTGATGCAGAGGAGCAAAAGATCATTCCAGATGGAATCCTTCATTCGTCCAAAGGCGAGACGTAATCACCATATAAGAGGATGCCGGAGGTGATCAGCGGCCGTTTCTCCATACAATTGTAGTCCACGACTTTCTCCGTGGAATTTAGCACGATAGCAACGATTTTTTCACTTGTTTTAGATATCTACCGGAATTGTATGGTCTTATTTTTTAATAATTTATTTATCTCCTTCAACAAATAAGTTAATATACAAATAAGACGATGCGATGCCAAGCACGCTTCTTGCCGATATCTAAAAGAGTGAAATTATCATTGCTCTGGTTCTAGTAGAAAATTCCAGAGAGAAAATCAAGGACTACAATCGCATAGCGGTCGCGGTCATGTGACTTTACACCCTCTTAAAGGGTAGTAAGAGGGTTGGATGTTAAACGCAAGAGCAGTAAAATGGTAAATAGATATATATATTTTTGATATTTGATTTAAAATATGTATATTGGTATTGAAAAATACACAAATTTTGAATGATTTGGATAATTATTTTCCTTTTGGGAGAATGTTTTTTTCCTACTTAGTAGTATAAAATGTGTACATAATGTTAGGAATACTCAGAATAATGAATATTGTACGAGCAGTTTGCTTTTGCTATTCTCAGGCAACTAATAATCATGAGAATGCTTGTTACTATTATTTATATTATTAATTGCCGCCCATTAGAAATCCCATTTCATAAATTTACACTGGATGAACGAGGGAAATATTATTTACAAGATACGTGGTTCATACATTTCACTGTGAAGGTGTGAAGAAACGAGGGCGTTTATTTACAATCGATAAATGGAAATCGGTAACAAAGACGCGTTCATGAGAATATAGCCATAGAAACGTCAAGGCGCTTCGATCTTGAAGGTGACTCCGGACAAAAAGTGCATGTCATATAAAGATACAAATAATATGAACACATTTAATATGGAGAGGTGAGTTGCAGGCTGTCCGGTGCTGTCAGCGTCCGATACTGTTAGTGTCCGGTACTGTCCTCGTCCGATACTGTCAGCGTCCGGTACCTACTGTCCATGTCCGGTATGATGTACTGTACGTGTTCGGTACTGTCCGTGTCCGGTACTGTGCGCGTCCGGTACTGTACGTGTCCGGTATCTACTGTCAGTGTCCGGTACTGTTCGTGTCCGGTACTGTCAGTGTCCGGTACTGTCAGTGTCCGGTACTGTCAGTGTCCGATACTATCAATATCCAGTACTGTAGGAAGCGGTACTGTCATTCTTCTGCACTGTCAGTATCCGTTTATGCCTATGTCCGGAGATGTCCAGATAAACATTGGAAATCAAGAGTAGCCAATAACGGGTAGACAGACGGACGAGTTTTTGTCCACGCGACAAACTCGCGACAACCAGTTGAAATGAGAAAGTACAGGCCAGGTACTTTTATATGTGTATATGCACATTGCACGCCATACAAAGACGTAAGATAACAATTGTTAATTTAAAAATGGTTTACTTTAATGTTCTCGAATCTAAAATTAATAATCAGATCATTTTTCTAATTAAAAAAGTAACATATATGTAGGTACCTAAGTATTATTGAAATGTTATTATTGGTTATCATTCTCACTAGAAAGTAGATCAGCTGTAAATAACACACATTTTAAAGGATTTATAAAATCGATTAACGGACAATTATGGGCATCCCTCACGATAGTTTTGTTATTACAGTCCAAATAGTATAATTGCCGTTTAAGCTCTCTTATTAGAGAAACGAAATAAAATAAATCATTTATAGAAAATAAATATATAATTTTATCATTTAGGAATAATGTAAAACAATAATAATGCCCATCCCCGTTTGAATTTCAAAATATTTAATTTAATTTGGTAGAGTTGGATGAAAATGATACAGTTGAACCAGTCATAATCTTTTCGGAAAAATTGTTTGTTCGTAAAATGAACAAAGAAGATGAATGTTTGCAGTTGAATCATGTATGAAAATAATACTGATCTCAGCCCATTGCCATTGGGACCATTGGTCCGTGTAACGATGTTATATTTTGTTAAAAAAACTACAAAAAAATTATGCATATAACGCATTAAATAATAAATAAAACTAGTAATTACAGTACCTAACGCACCAATAATAATCAATAATCCCGGGTGCGGGATCTATGGCTATTATTTGCAGGGGTATTAACTATATTGCGACTGATGTAAAATTATGTTAAAATGCCAAGTTTTGAATAATATAATATTGGATTATTTACACGAGTAATATGCAGACGACGCGATCCACTGAGTTATCTTCTGGCGTCAATTTAAAATGAAAACAAAATAAATCGTGCATTTTTCTAAGAATTTATCTGATATTTTGAAGTTTGCGAACAAAAATTTGCTTAGACAATCCGGAGAAAAATTGTAAATTTAGGTCATTCCCGTGTGTGTATTGTAGGTATTCCTATTTAAATTTATTTCTTATTAAAACGAAAACCATAACTGTAAACGTCCCAGCTAAATTAATTATGTTAATCGGCACTAAATTTGGTAGAAGCGATCTTCAAATATATATTGTTATCCGTTGCATAATTATTATCATAGTAAAACCTGTCTGGTGACGATAGTATTTTGGTTTGTGAACCGGGGAAGCTGTTACTTGTTCTTGCTTAGTCCAGTTAATAAGTTGAAATGTGCCGACGCGGCCATGTTTGGAGAGCAATTCCATCCATATGAATGTTAGTTTTTTTAAAATTCTTGTCCCAAATTTTTTTCCCTACTTTTACGTTTGGATGTTAATAGGAATAAAAAAGCTTCTGGATGTGCGATCGTATATATATAGGAGTTTCCGGGGCTTTCTGCCACCTTGTTTGTCCTAAGGCGCCACGGTTATTATGGAGATGGAGGTGCGATTTAATGATAAGGCATGAATGACTACTGTACCCCGTGGATTGGATAGGATAAAATAATATTGTATTTAAAAACTATATGGCTATAATACCTTTGATTTGAAAGTTTTATTGTATTATTCATTGAATAATATTATGATTATGGCAACATATTAATTTATTTATTTATATTACGGCATTTTCCTCCAATAGTGTACCTATACAATGAGGATAATCCACTGTCTAAACCGGAGAATTGAATTTTTATAAAAATGCTTTCGTGTAGACGCGGAATTATTTACAAATTTTGAAATGGGATGAAATATCCCTGACGCAAACGCCACGCAAAAATTAATAAAGAAAATTTTGAAAATTGCATTCATTCAAAATCTTAAAACAATGACGTCACTTCTTGGAATAACTAAGTGTAGGGATTTCGGTTTCAGGCCGTCACCCGTTTAAGTAAACGCCCCGTAGCCGCGTTCCATGGCATTTTTATATATAATATGGACATACAAGCTTCTAATTGCAAAAAAGATGGCCGCCATTCAGTCTATCCTAGAACAGCTGTTACAACAGTAATATGACAGTTGAGTCGACGGTATATTTTATCTGTGCTTCCCGCGTCAAGTTTGCATAGAATTTTTGACAGTTTTTTTTACTGGCTGGAGAAAATACCATGGCTTTAAAACAACCCGTTTTATGACGTCACTCCTGCACAAATGACGCAGTTAGCTCTTACATAGTATTTAGCGCGGTATTTGAAATGTTGTAACGTAGAGGGTGGGTGGCTTAATCTGATTGGCTCTCACAACCTCAGACGCTCACCTGCATAGCTCAATCAGTTTAGCAAAAAAGACTCACGAAAATTTATAAAAGTAACGCAAAGGATTGAAATACCACAGAGTTCAGAATATTAATAAAACAAAGCTATAGAAATTCAATGTGTGTAAATTAAAAATATAAAATATGTTTACAAGGTTTTAAGAAGATTGTGTTAGGCACGGTAAGTATATAGGTTAATTTTTGACAAGATATAACAAAGATATAATTGCAAATATAGGTGGAAAACTTAAGTAATGAATCCATCCATCGAATCATTCATACTGGAATTTACAAATTAAAAAAGTCTACGTCGAAGATTAAAGAAAAAAACAGGCTAGTGTTCTGAGATGAACGAAGTGATTTTGGAGGTTAAAGAATTTAATTTTATGTAGAGGTGAATTTTGAAGAGAGGTTGAAGAATCCATGTATCGTCATTGTGCAGTGTCCACATCAGGACCTGCACGAGGTGAAGCTTTGTTAATTTAGTCCTTTGAGGCATCAAATTGTAAATATATCCTCACCACGTGGTCCAGAATTTCACGCGTGAGCGATGACGGATATGGGATAATATCTGCGTTCCGTGATGTAACCGGTCAGCGTGTGACACTCGGTAACTAGCTGATCCACTAGACACGGATCAGTGTCTAGGCCATTTTTTATTTATAATTACTCTAATATTAATGTCAGGAGTAAGGAAGTATTAAAGGGAGGGAATTAGACCTGAAAAGATTAAAGTGACTGGGCTGTAGTACGTAGTTTTGATTCGGGGATGGAAGTTAATATTAAAAAGCTATAACACTTACGATTACGTCTTCATTCCCCAGGATTTATGACGGGTCGCCCTGATTGAAAAAATAATGCGGCTGTTCGCCATGACAGTTATTTTTGCAAGAAGGAATCATAGACGAAAAAGCTCAGAACGAGATTTTCACTTACCATAGAGCTGATTCTGTGGTTAATGAAATAAGGTAGAATAACGGGGTCAAAAGTTAAATTGGCTATTTTTTGATCAAGTTAAAGGGAAGTCAGGAATGTCATTCTTACGAGAGGCGGGAGAATAACAAGGACAACACCACTCCCTTCTCGATAAAAAAAAAAAAAGATTTCTAAGTAGTTACTATTAGAGATTTGAAGATGAAGATTTGGAGTAAGTAATCAAACATAGTACTTACAACAAAATATGGGTTACCAAGTTGTAATTATAGTAAATTTCCTGTGTGCCTTGGTTCGAAGGTACAACAAGGAAATAGTAGACTTCTGAAACTTACAAAAATTATTACATCACATAGAAAATTCTAAAAATAAAGTACGTAGATATTTCAGTCGCTTGCTTGGGACCATCTAGTAATTTGGTTTTGGAAGAACTGGCTGCTTGGTGGACATATTCCCACATAGCAAAAAACGAGCGCCGAGCAGTTCTTTGTCGTAAACATCTAACGGTTTATGTACAACCTCGACTTCAGGAAAGCTGTCTTTATAACTTGTTGTTAGTTAAACAAAGGCTCTTTTTGGAGACTACACTCCAGATTTGAACTTTATTTCTATTTTTATTACAAAAAAACAAGTTAACAAAGCATTCTGTTTTGAGATGAAAACTCCAGAATGTTTTGTGTTTGGCGGACACTTGTCCTCAGTGCTTGTGTGCATTTCTAGCAACCTAGATTAATTTCCTAAAACTACCACAGCATGTACATCACAGCTGTTCAATAATCTAACATTATGTTTAGTAAACTAAAAACTTAGAGAACTTTTATACACATCGTATATACAATGGAACGTACACATTTTTTGTACAAGAAAAACTAGGTCAAGCGAAAAGGTGTTGACATCGTGATTCACTACAAGACAAAAACATCATTATCAAGAAACAAGATAAGGAATAGCATATAGCTAACTATGCTTCACGTTGAAATTTTTGAGTAAAAGAATACAGGTAATTCTCTATTATCAATGAATATCAATATATTACATTAAGAGTTTGATAAATTTAGTACAGATTAATTTTGCAATTTCACCCTCCAGACGTTCTCCTTTAGCTAGGCATTGCAACATCTAAAAATGGGGCAAAATTTAAATGGGATTGGTTTAGAAGGTTTTTTTTGATGTATTTATTTATTATGATTTATTAAGCAAAACTGTATTTCTTTTTGACAACAAGAATTTTATGAAAATCTCACCAACTGTAAGGAGGTTTCAATAGTCCTATACTAAGGACGGATGAATAAACTTATGAACAAATCTGTACTTACTCATACATCAGAAGTAAAAAGATTTTAAAATACATGTTCATTTTTCTCTATGCTAGTAGATAATTACCACGTTAAATCGGTGCTAGATAGCGATCATGACTATTAATATTTACCCATTTGACAGTTATTAATTTTCATCATTACATTTTAACATACCGGGTCTGTCGTTTTCGTGAAACTCACAGATATTAATGAGTCTGCGATGGTGCCCTCTGAACAAAACAATTAGAATACCAAGCGACCGAAGTTGAATTATTGTTTATTGAATTGACTTGCAAGAAACAAGGAATGATGAACACTGCAAAGCAGTATGGTAAAGAGAACACATAGTTTCTAAAAGATACAACTAATTAGGATCTAGTAAAATGCTATTTTTAGCATAGACGCAAACCTGGAGGTGGGCTTAATCTTGTGATTGCAACAATCTAATATACTTTTTTCTACTTCTAGAGACTGTTTTTACCAGTCTACTGGAAATCGGGCAAGTTATTCGGGAACATTGTTGCCCTCCCTACTACAGAAGGTCTTCGTGTAAAGTAGATAGAAATTAACCAACAGAATTGGTTATTTCATAGAAAGTTTGGGAAAAACCACTCCTCGAACTGCAATTTTTCTAGGATCGCACCCTCAAAAATAAAGAGATTGTCCTGACAACTGAACCAGGAGTTACAGCGATCTCGCGTTTTTCCTTCGCGTAGATCGATCGTAGTTGTTACAAAAGAAGTGGAATTTTCTCGGAGCAAAAGTCGATGAAAAACACATAAAAATCGTTTAGAATGTAAACACAAGATTCACAAGTGACAAGTATTTCGACTAATATTACAATGATAACAAGGCATTCACGATTTATATTGAAGCAGGCATCGAGTAATACTCGTAATACCCAATACAATGATGAATAAACTTTGTTAGGCATTTCCGCCATTGCGAACAAAAAAATAAGTTCGTAGAAGAAAAAAAAATTTAATTTTCTAATTAAAAAAGATGAAATAGCGGAACGCATGGATGCACTCTTGCACTAATGCATATCAAATTTTATTATTTAAGTAGTAAGTCATTTTAAACTTTGACCTATAAAACACAAAGAAAACTTAATCAACAAGATTTCAGGCCATATAAGATTTGCATGTACATAGACATACTGTAATTATTAATATTTGACATTCGCCATCAGGTCTTCAGTGAATATGAAAATATTTTATATGAATTCATCTAATGCAGTACTAAAAACCAGTTTAAGCATATACGACTTAATATGACCCATCTCATCCTAAAAAATAGATTGTACGTGATTCGACTAATTATTCCGTCAAAATCTAAAATCATGATAGGATATAGGCCTCCACTAATAGTTATCTAGCGTCGACGTCCAAAAGCATTCTGTAGTAACTAGATTTATTGGCAATTTAAAAGATAATTTAACCAAATATTACAATTGCATTTTTATCATAATAAACAGTTTTCACCTAAATTTTAACAATTATGATAAGGATGCATATTGAATAGAGCATTTTACTATTTTTAATTTAATATCATAACAGTGCAAATTGTTTTTTTCGTGACTTGTCAAACAATTCCTTAATTGTAAGATGCGAACCCCACACTAGAATCTAGAAAATACCTAGATGTCATTTAAAACATATTATGTTCAGAAAATAATTTCCTACATAATCAACGAAAGGTTTCGCCCAAAGCGAAAGAAAAATTATAAATAAAAAAATAGATTTGGAAGTCAAAATAAGTTAAATCAAAACGTAAACATATGTTATAATATCAATCGTACAGAAATCTGTTTATTATTTGAAATAAATTGCTGACGAAGTGTCGTCGATTTTCCGGGTGCGTTGTTTCTCAGAGAATTTATATAATAGCAGTCTCCGATATTCCAATTTAGTTCCTCCATAGTTAATAATTTTCCAATGAATCGTACTGTTGTAATTTAAAAAAATATCTCAGGTATCCATGCTTCATACAAAAATGTTCATAGTTTGCCACTGTGCGTAAAGGCATAAAGAATAAATAAAGGAAAGTCAATCTGTATTTATAAAGATGTATTAACTTTTAAAATATTTAAATAGTATGAATTTCCTCATGTCATTAGATAATTGTACAACAATCTACACTCCAACATGTAGGTAGTTAGAATGAGTTTAAAAGTTAATTTACAAGTTATGATAAAAAAAATATTTACAGGTTACCATAGAATGATTTTCCACCAATAATCTTTCAGTAAAAGGAAGTAACGTTCACAGCACAGCACAAGATGTAAGATTCAATATAATATTGAAAAGAAAAAAAAATGTTGTTTCAGAATACACGCATGTTCCAAACAAAAGTTATTTCACAGAAAACTATTCTGCAAAATATAAGATAATTCAGCTTTTTTTCACTAACTGAAATAGATTCACTTCCAGATGATCTTCAATAATATTAAAGATAAATACTTCTTTTTACTAAGAATTCAGCAAAAGAAAAAAAAATTTAAATCAAATTTCTCACATGCATCAAGTGTATTGTTCAAGGTTGCCACAAGAGTGGTTTTTTGATTCTACCCACGCCAGCTTTTTCCATCAAGTTTGTGACAAACTTTATTTAACAAAATTTCTACCTTCATGTTCAAATGCATACAGTAGATATTTTGTCAAAAAAAAAATAAATTTTTGAGAGATTGTGTTATTTTTTCTCAAAAAAAAAGAAGGTAAAATAACCAAGATCATGCCAGCCTACAGCATATTTTGTGACATGCAAAATTGCCCACACAATGTGATTTCTTCTGCATCAGTATGTTAGCAGAAACAAAAAACATAAGTAGACATATAATGTCTGACTTAATTTTAGAGAATTTGTATTCTCAAAGGAAAGTAAATCACCAGTAGCTTTCTGTATCAGAAAATTGATTAGAAAGAAAAGAAAAATAAACAAAAAATAAACTTCCACAATAATGAGCGATTTCACCTGATCTTTGTCAGATGTTCTCCTTCTTGGCTGCAGGGGTTGAAGTAGCATTCAAACGTCATAGCAGGCTAATAAACTCTAGTCCTTGAATCTGGTTGCAAACATCAAGTTGCTCTGCCATGTCCCTCCGTCTTGAACGTTCAGAGGTTGGGGATTTTTGGGAAGGGAATGAGATAGATTTGATTTTTGACATAATATATAAATATAATAATAATATAGTTTTATTTACATTCTTACCGTCTGTGGTGGGATGATTTCAAAGATTATAGAAGTTTATAGAGATAAATGGGCGCCAGTGAGTCATATATTACATACAATTAAGTAAAGTCAGGGTTAATTATTAAAGACAGGGAAAAATTGGCCCCGCGTATCAAGGTGACATTGTGTAACGTAGAGGGTGAGAGGCTTGCCTGATTGGCTCCACAACCTCAGACGCTCACACCTGCATAGCTCAATCAGTTAGCCAAAAGACTCACGAAAATTTATAAAAGTAAGCAAGGATTGAAATACCACAGAGTTCAGAATATAAATAAAACAAAGCTATAGAAATTCAATGTGTGTAATTAAAATATAAGTATGTTTACAAGGTTAAGAAGATGTGTTAGGCACGGTAAGTATATAGGTTATAATTTTGACAAGATATAACAAAGATATAATTGCAAATATAGGTTGAAAACTTAAGTAATGAATCCATCCATCGAATCATTCATACTGGAATTTACAATTAAAAAGTTCTACGTCGAAGATTAAAGAAAAAAACAGGCTAGTGTTGAGATGAACGAAGTGATTTGGAGGTTAAGAATTTTAATTTTTATGTAGAGGTGAAATTTTGAAGAGAGGTGAAGAATCCATGTATCGTCAGTGTGCAGTGTCCACATCAGGACCTGCACGAGGTGAAGCTTTGTTAATTAGTCCTTTGAGGCATCAAATTGTAAATATATCCTCACACGTGGTCCAGAATTTCACGCGTGAGCGATGACGGATATGGGATAATATCTGCGTTCCGTGATGTACCGGTCAGCGTGTGACACTCGGTAACTAGCTGATAACTAGACACGGATCAGTGTCTAGGCCATTTTTTAATTTATAATATTCTAATAATAACTATGTCAGGAGTAAGGAAGTATATAAAAGGGAGGGAAATTAGACCTGAAAAGATTAAAGTGACTGGGCTGTAGTACGTAGTTTTTTTGATTCGGGGATGGAAGTTTAAATATTAAAAAGCTATAACACTTACGATTACGTCTTCATTCCCCAGGATTTATGCCGGGTCGGCCTGAATAGAAAAATAAATGCGGCCGTTCGCCATGACAGTTATTTTTGCAAGAAGGAATCATAGACGAAAAAGCTCAGAACGAGATTTCACTAACCATAGAGCAGATTCTGTGGTAATGAAATAAGGTTAGAATAACGGGGTCAAAAGTTAAATTGCTATTTTTTATCAGTTAAAGGGAAGTCAGGAATGTCATTCTTACGAGAGGCGGGAGAATAACATGACACAATGATGATAACTAACGTTACATAACTAATCATCACGCTTCCATACATCAATAACATCAATGAAAAATATTAGAACGATTTATCACTTGTTTAGTACAAAAATGTATTTTCGATAAAAATATATACTTTTTGAAAAAAGGATTCCTCAGGGTTAAACCAGAAAAGCATTATTTTTTATAGTGAATTTCTGTACCCAATGTCATTTAAATACTGTGTAGAAATTTGGCAGTGACAGGGACGCAACTCAGCCGTTTTAAATAAATCGTTATACATTTTAATAATTCATTAAGGTTGATTATAGATTCTAATTAATTAGATCTGGGTTTCATATTCAAAATATATTACTTTAGTAAGACAAAACGTCTCTTAAATAATTAAGATTTTTGTACATTGATATTACACGCCAATAATATTCAGTACATTAAAAAGATAAATCACAACAATCATATGATTTAGAATTTTCGGCAAAAAATTTAGAAAGTTTTATTACTTTAATCAAAAGACTCGTAATTATGTAGTGATTAATAATAACTAATTCAAAAATCGTTTATTAGAAGATAAAACAGAATTGTTAAATATTGTTGATGATTCTACTATAATATCATCTTAAAAATTAATAAAATTGTCACTGTCGTACGTGATTTTTTTAATTTGATTTTCATATTACAGGTAAAATTTTGATAAGTATACAGGGCGTCCGATTTCCGGACATGAAGTGTAATTATTAGTAACAGGAAGTGTATAATGCAGAGTGGAGAATATGTAAAAAAGTTCCTTTAATCCCTTATGCAGTTTTCCATTTTCAACTAGTAAAGTATTCGTGAGAATTGTTGCTGACATCTTTAATTATTTTATTTATATGATTCTATGAAATTTAGATGACCCTGTATTTAGTGTAACAGTCAGATATATCATAATGTAAGAAAGCATATTTTTAGCGGTCCAGAATTCTTTAGTACCCATGAATGGAATCCATAAACAGCTGACATATTAATTTCTGATTAGAAACTTGGTTGCATTTTATCAAAAATAAGCTATGGGTGTTAAAATAAGGGGGCTTTCCGTATAACATGAAATATACTAAAAAAAAAACGCTAATAAAAATTTAAAGTATACCATGAATGAGGCGCGGGTGCGATAAAACACAATGGTCAATATAATTTCTGTATTCAATTATAAATTATGATCTTTAAAAACATATAATTACGACAGTGTCTTGGACAGGCACTGAAACGTAATGACCTCATTTTGCCAGTAATAATCGTGAAAGACACACTGCAATTCATTCCGTAGTGAGGTGCATATGCACTATGCGGGTGACATTACAGGAAAAAGCGCCTAAGTACGTAAGTAATGCGAGCGATGTGGATTAAGCACTTCTAGACTACGCGCTAAAAAATCATGAAAAAACTTATAGTACGGTAAAAAACATTGGCCATGAAATTGTCATTATTCTGTCATTTTTATGAAATACCATATCGGGAGAAACCCAATGTGGAGGCTTTATGGGATTCTTACAGTAATTTTGTACTATAAACATACTACTTAACTAAAGAATGAGAGCGGCGAAAGTTTTTTTTAAAAGTTATTGTGAAGATACGATTTTTCATAGGGTCTGAACATTGCTGGAAACCCGCCAAATTTGCTACTATGTTAATAGTGCGTATTGTAGCTGTAGTGACTTCATCTTATGGGTTGATTAAGGTCTATGGTATCTCTCCAGCCAGAAATATATACTGTCAAAATTCTATTAGTTAAAGACGCGGTAAGACAGAAATTATATATAGTCTGATGTTCGTCTATCCTGGACCTTGTTAATAGCGTCTAGACAGACTTATTGGCGGCCATCTTGAACGCAGTAGAATAACTACGTCTGTACGGTGATACGGCGCGGGCGCGGCCGGCGTGGCAGTAAAATAATTTTAAAAAATATAAAATTGGGAAAAAACACGCAATATTATTTTGTAATCTGTTGTTCATTAAAAAATGTCTTTTTTCGTTCTCATGGACAAGAAAGATGCATGACGAAAAATATTATTTTTTTATTTTTTAATTTTATTGCATATTATTGAAAGTTTTGCAGTTATTTTTTATTACTACAGAAATACATATTTTATCATTCATTCGGGTAAAAAATAAGTTAAGTCGTTAAATTAATTTTTAGAGGATATTTCTGTCACTGGAAAAAACGTCTCGTAACGTATGTAATTTTTTTATAAACGTGTGAAAGGGTAGAATCTGCTACAAGCTGCAGAAAAGTAATTAATTATAATAAGTAAACGTAATAATTTATTGTGAAGTCGTTTCATAACATTTGATGTTTGGCAATCGTCAACCAACCAGAGAGGTACTCGTTAATAGCGTTAGTGAAGTGGACAGTGTACCCGGCTACTGTGGGGCGCGGTCTTGCCAATCGGCGACCCGCGCTACACGGTGGGAACCTCCAGGCCGGGTTGTGCTGCGCTGTGGGCAGCCTGGTCGTTGCGGGTGAGGGGAGGCAGTAGCCAGAGGAGGCGTTGAGCGGTGTGGCACGTGTGTGTGTGGCCCTCTCCCCGCTACCACTCCTCCCGGCCCCGTTGGGCGGGTGGAGGGAAGTGGGGCGAGTTGCAACCGCACGTGCCGGGTAGCGCCCGCCCTTGGGGTGGGCGGCTGACCTAGTCACCCCTCAATTCCTCTCAGGGGCTCCAGCCTTACAACCTGGAGTCGGAGTGTGAAGCGGCGGCCGGGACCGGTATTTTTCTTCACGTACAAATATATCGGGGTGCGTGTTAAATATTTAAAGTTACCGTCGGTAACAGTTAACGTCGGTAACAATAAGAATGTTAGTTTTTTTTTAAATTCTTGTCCAAATTTTTTTCCTTAACTTTTAGTATTGATGTTTAATAGGAATAAAAAAGCTCTGGAATGGATAGTATATATATAGGAGTTTACGGGGCTTTCTGCCACCCTTGTTTGTCTAAGGCGCCACGATTATTATGGAGATGGAGGTGCGATTTAATGATAAGGCATGAATGACTACTGTACCCGTGGATTGGATAGGATAAAATAATATTGTATTTAAAAAATAATGGCAATAATACCTTTGAATTGATAGTTTTATTGTATTATTCATTAATAAATATTATATAATGGCAACAACTAATTTATTTATTTATTTACGGCATTAGCCAATAGAGTACCTATACAATGAGGAAATCCACTGCTACCCGGAATTGAATTTTAAAAATGCTTTCGTGTAGACGCGAATATTTAAAAATTTTGAAATGGGATGAAATATCCCAAAAACGCACGCAAAAATTAATAAAAAATTTTGAAAATAGCATTCATTTCAAAATCTTAAACAATGACGTCACTCCTTGTATCTAAGTGTAGTGTTTCCGGTTTCCGTTTTTAAACCCCCGTAGCCGCGTTCCATGGCATTTTAATATGGAATACAAGCTTCTATTGCAAAAAAGATGGCCGCCATTCAGTCTACCTAGAACAGCTGTTAACAGTATATGACAGTTGAGTCGACGGTATATTTTATCTGTGCTTCCCGCGTCAGTTTGCATAGATTTTTGACAGTTTTGTTACTGGCTGGAGAAATACCATGGCCTTAAACAACCCGTTTTATGACGTCACTCCTGCAAAAATGACGCAGTTAGTACATAGTATTTAGCGCGGTATTTGAAATGTGCAACTTTAAAAAATCGTATCTTCATCAATAACTTATAAAAAAATATTAAATATATTTTTTTTGTTTAGTTAAATAGTAAGTTTATAGAAAAAAATTACTTTAGAAAACAGTGGATTCCCTCATTTACACACCTACAGTATTTTTTTAATGTGATAATAACCAATACAAAAATGCGATACTGTGTAAAGAGAAATGGCAGTCACGTGACCAGCAGCCGTTTCTCCATACAATCGTTATCCTTAATTTATTCCCCAGAATTTAGCACTAGAGCAATGATTTTTTCACACATTTTAGATATCAAACAGAAGCGTGTAACGACTTATTTTTTGTTAATTTGTTTCTCAAAAAAGATAAATACCTTCATACATACATTTTATTATTTGAAAACAATGACTGAGGACTTATAATGAATCGACCTAAGAATTGGCACGTGACAATCAACTAAACAAGTGAAATACTTTACATTGCCGTGATGATATTATTTATGTTCTTGTTCTCTTCTGTCTCATACTTACATAATTAATAGATAGTGATTGAAACGGATTTTTTAATTTTCAAATCACAAAATCCTCAAAAGTAACGACCGATTTGTGATGGAGGAATAATGAGTAGTAGGTAGGTAAGAATGTATATTTGAGTATTGAGAATTGAAAAACAATGCGAGTTTATATTTTTAATTTTACTTACTAAAATTTATGTAAGTTAGTATATGTTTTTCATTTCATATGAGGCCAGGAAATTTATCGATCGTGATTAAAAAAACGCGAATTCACTAAGGCGTTTTTTTAAAGAGGGGTAGACAAGGAATGGTAAATAAATAGGTATCTAGAATTATTAATTTAACTTGAAAACGCTATAAATATTTAAAGTATATTTTTACAATTCCAACGATATAAAACACAATGATCAAAAAATTTGTTTTCATTTATAAATTTATGTTTTAAAAACACGAAATTACGAGTGACTTTTAACGCCCGTTATTGGCTAATGACGTCATACCCGTCCACCGTGGAAGGCGTGAAATTCATTCCGTAGTGAGCGCCTATATTGCTGTGACATCACACCGCATGCGCGCTAAATTGAGGATTTTGCGAGCGATTTGAAAAAGCGCTTTTTCAAACCGCGCTAAAAAATTCATGACATCTTAAAAATTAAAAAAAAATTCCCTTGATATTGTAATTTTTCAATCATTTTTTTGAAATAAAAAATCGGGAAGAACCCAATGAGGGAATCCACTGTTTTCTAAAGTAATTTTTTTCTATAAACTTACTATTTAACTAAACAAAAAAAATATATTTAATGTTTTTTTTTATAAGTTATTGATGAAGATACGATTTTTTAAAGTTGCACATTTCAAATAACGCGCCAAATACTACTATGTACTAAGTGCGTCATTTTTGCAGGAGTGACGTCATAAAATGGGTTGTTTAAGGGCATGGTATTTCTCCAGCCAGTAACAAAACTGTCAAAAATCTATGCAAACTGACGCGGGAAACACAGATAAAATATACCGTCGACTCAACTGTCATATACTGTTTAACAGCTGTTCTAGGAAGACTAAATGGCGGCCATCTTTTTTGCAATAGAAGCTTGTATGTAGATTGTATTCCATATTAAAATGCCATGGTTACGGGGGTTTAAAAACGGAAACCGGAAACACTACACTTAGATACAAGGAGTGACGTCATTGTTTAAGATTTTGAAATGAATGGTATTTTCAACATTTTTTATTAATTTTTGCGTACGTTTTTGGGATATTTCATCCCACTTCAAAATTTTTAAATATTCGCCTCTACACGAAAGCACTTTTAAAATTCAATTCCGGGTAGCAGTGGATTTCCTCATTGAGGAAGTTAAAGAGCATGGTTTTAAAATCCACCTAATCTCTTCGGGTAAACAATTTAAACGTGTTAAATATTGCCATCTAGCGGAGTTCCACGAAAGCTTTTATCGTCACAATAATAAATGTTCGGATTCGGAATAAGTTTTTTGTTCCGTGGAAGCCACAGATTGTAACATTACTAGTATTTTTTCTGTAACTTTGGTAGAATGCCATGATTATAATGTTATTCTTACAAATTATGTACCTAATGTAAAGTAGGTAGTATTGTTTTGGTACCTACTTATCTTATGCTTGTGTGTGGTCAAACTATCAAAATCGGTAGACCATGTAGGAATAACTAATATAGTAAAGACCAAATAATGGGGGAAAAATCTATGGTTCGTAGAAAGTTGGATAGTGAATCTGCAATTTGTAGTCCACATGAGTTTGAGTTTTCCTCAGGAATAATTTTAAAAAAAGAGGTCTTGTATATGAGGGAGTACGGATAACGGATACTATCCAAAGATGGTTCCAAATAATTTACTACTGGGAATGCTGGCTTTAATTCCTTGCACTGCCTCAAATTAATGATTAAATGCTGCACCAAGGTTACAGCATTTTGTCATAATATGGTTTAATCAATCCTAGTCATTTAAATATGTTGTGATACATTGGTTCATTAGATTTTTTGTCTCTACATTTAAGAATGACATATTTAAGGAAATCCTGTTGACGAAAAGAACTTTAAATTAACTCAATGTTTGTAGCACTCTGTAGTTTTCCAAATGTTAAAATTTTAATAATCACGCTTGATTTGAAATAAAATGAATAAAACGTATACCTAGCATGACAGATTTTCTTCCAAATAAAAAAAATTACCACAAACAATTATTTTGGAAAAATATCAAATAAATATATTGGTATTTGTAACTAGAGAAAAATTCATTGGACCCAACAAACGCGTATGTATGAACAAAATGACTACTCATGCTTGTTTTCAATAATAAGATTTATACATATAGTACAGAAGTAAAAAGAAATACTGAATTTTGTTTTACGGATTTATTTTACAAAAAGATATTTTCTTATTGATATAGTAGAAATATTTGAAGTATGATGTAACTGTTTCACATAATATTACTATTATCTGATATCACAATAAGTTAAAATACATGCAGTACAATTTAGCTTCTGTTATATCTATTCCCCCACCCTCTCTTGTGATCATCCTTATATTCGTCTAGATTTCTCGCTCTCTCCAACATTTCTGGATCATCTGTTTCTACTTTCATTTCCTAAAAATAGAAAAATAATTGTATTGATATATGAAACACTTATTAACAAACAATGATAATACAAGGTATTAATGATTTATTACAAGAACTACGCATTTGTGATTTGTGAATTTCAAAGGTGCAATTTTATTAAATAATAAACAAATTGGAAAATATACCTTTTCTTCCTCTTCTTGATCTTTAACTTTTTCCATGTCAGCTTCTGTTGTTTGCTGTAGCGATGTTATACCTTTATTTGTTTGTGGTCCAGGAAAACTAAAAATAAATCAGAAAAAGTTACACAAAATTGCAGTAAAGTTAAATAATTATGTGTAGGTAGGTATAGACAAATTTAAGAAAAGTGTATGAAGATCAGAAATGATTTAAAAATAACTTAATTTGGCACATGCTCTTGTACTTGACAATTTATCTAGTTGTAAATTTTCTATGTAAGTGCAATACAGCATATAAGTCATGTATTAAAAGGTTCAGAAAAGACAAAATACCATAGAATTATACTAACAAAAATCATCCTTTTCAAAATTTTTATGTATGTCTAATTACCACAAAATCAAATAAAATAAAAAAATATATTTTAGTTTTTATGGCTCATTGCAGTATAACCATTAAATAGATGATAACAATTATAAACAATTATTTAAATTACCTTCCTTCCTTAACTCTTTGATCATAAAATTCTTCAACTGTCAAAACAGGTAGAGCGGGATATCCGAGACCATAAACTGCCTTCTGGACATCATCCTTCGTGATAATAAAGGGTTTCAGTGGTGCTACTGGTCGCTTGGGTTTCTTCAAGTCTTCATGTTTTCCAGCTGAGAAAGAATATAATTTAGTGAATAAAAAAATTATTGAAAAGACCGTGGTTAGCTACCGTCTAAAGTAAAGTTTTGCCTTATAATAAAAAAATATGTATGAAAGTTTATATTTCTATAATATAAAGTTAATGCATACACTTTTTTATGATTTTGTGTACAAGAACATCTAGAAAAATTAATAATAATACCATTTAGGTATATATTACATAAGTAGAAATAATTCATGTAAAATTCTTACATTTCATATTTTGTTCCATAAAGTCTAAAAGAGGTTTTTCTGCATCTATGCTATTTAATTCATCTAGCGACTGGTTGATAAAAGACTTGATTAGAGTAATAAAATATTCCCTTTTAGTGCTGTCATCAATATTGGGTGAATCCATTGCAGATTTGAGAATTTTTAGCTCATTTTGTAACGCTTTTTGTTCTTTGTATCTTTTCAACTTTTCCTCACGATTCATAACCTACAAAAAGGATAAATAAGATTATTTTTTTAGAGTGGGCCAAAATACTAATAGAACATTGAAATTTGACAATTGACAATGTGTGGTAGTTTCGAAATCTGTGTTGTGCTAGATTTAACCTTACATTACCAGTCAAATTATTTTTTCCATATTTTGGGTACCATTGCAGGAGCCACCTTCATGGTTAGTCAATATGGCTTCCGCAATGGTAGTTAAAACATTGGAATACAATATTTTAATATGGTTGTACACAAAAATATTTCACATATTGTAAACAGTGATCATGAACAACCAATTTATTACATACCATGGCAACTAATCTGGCTTGTTCACTTTGAGTTGCTTTAATTTTCCCATCAATTACAGTTTCAGAATCATCGGAATGTGATACAGAAATATCTGTAATACCGTAGTCTTTACATCGCTGAATAAAATCTCTGTAAAAAAAAATCATAGTAAATTATTTTGTGAATAATTTATCGTAATAATTGCAGTTTGCACCAGGGACGTGCTCTCCCTTCTAGGCGATTTACAAGCCGCTTCATGGGGTTTTTAGCAAAATATACCAACTGCTAATAATTATGCATAAATTAAAAATATTTATCAATTTCTATCGCTATCTAATCGCCTACCTATTTCAAATATCACCGCACGCTCCTGGTTTGCATTTTACTAGAAAAAATAACTTTTTTAACAATCTTTTTTATGAAATGAACCAAAGACCTTACACAAAAATAATGCTTCTTTTTATTCCTGTTCTGTAACTTAGTCTATGCGTGTTTGGCACTATAAAATTACTGTAATCTATCCTTTATGTAAGCAGTAAACCCAGTCTAGTATGGATACTTTCATATATTACTTTCTGGAATGGTACGTACTTAAAGATTAACACATTGTAACTTTTAACAATTTTTATAGGTTTCTTACCTGAAATAGATTTCAGCTACATTAATAATATCTCTTCTTGGTTGATTTGTCAGCTTTAAGCTCAGTGTTCCTAGTAAAGCTGGGAGCAAAAGGTACTGAAGGGAGTCGGTAGATAGCTCTTCTACACTCTCATTAGAACTAAAAACACCACCCACGGATACTAAACGAGTAGAAGTTTCAAACAGCCGCATGCTTTTCTGAATATTTGTCTGAAAAAATAATTGAAATACTATTATTTGATTACAAGGATGGTCAATGCAAAAATTTTTGTAATGTTAATTACAGATTTTCAAGTAGTTTTCATGGCTACTTTGTACCACTTCATACGACACTACACATACTGGTTCAGGTACCACAGTACTTACTTCAGGAGAGTGTAGAGCTAACATGATAGGTACCGTGACTGTGGGTTTGATTAAATTTTATTCAATGTGCTGTGGTATTGAATTTAACAAGATCCGCGATCAACCTTTTACTTCTGAAGTCAGTGTGATTGGCGGATTATGTAATCTAATTGTCTGTTCTTTTTCTATAAATATGTAAAAATGGCGCCATAAACACAACTGTTTAAAATTGACTAGTTTAACATTGATTCACATTAAAAATATGCATACTATGATGTAATTAAGACATAAAAGTGCAGTAGGAGATGTTTTTTATAACGGTCGGTCAATCTCTAGAGCTTTTATTCATAATTATTATGGATTTTCTTTTATATTCATCGTCATGTTTCAAGTAAACATACCCAGTGAAAATTTCTGCTTTGTCCCAAATCGTTTCGCGATCCACTGGTTGGTATAGAATATGTCCAGCGTCCAGCTCATCAACATCGTAGATGTGAAGCGCATATAACGGTGATTGGTAAATTATAAGAGATTATACCAACTGCCGATTTATGTCAAAGTAATTCCCAAATTTAAAAAGAGCTGTACAGTGTTTGGATTCATATTTTTAATGTCAAACTTCCTCAAATCCTTCCTATATCGTTTATTGACGTTATTTTTGCAGGGCACATAACAAATTAATGTAAAGTAGTGAAACCATAATTTAAATAATATATATTTTTGCACATAATTACGTATTTGACATTCAAAAAAGACACCGACGTCACTTTGATCACGTATGCGTCATTTCAATCATAATTCAATAAAAAATACGTAGAAATATGTAAGATTTTTTCATGTTTATGGTAATTTAAAAAAATTACATGAGTAAAAACTTGAAATACTACAAATTAGTCGGCTTCCTCATATTATAGAAACATGACCGATATGTTTAAGGTTATGTTCTAAAACACGCAAAACACTGTTGACGTACCTGAACATTTGGGCTATTTGTAGCTTCTTTAGAATTCTCAATGTCAGTATAAATTTTCATGGCATTATCAAACACATCTGCTAGTTTTTCTTCTGAATTATCCGCTGATTCCGCAAATTCTGACGTTGACGCCATTTTTTACGATACTGTTTTGTTTTTTTTTTTTTTTTTTTAGCACAGAACCAAAGATAATGCACAGAACGACCACAGATTATATGAGAACGACAGAACACAGAACCATAGACAGTACATAATTGGATATGACTTAAGGCCCCTCTATATTATGGGAGCCACTGAGCCAGCACCATAGAAAACGTAACTTGAGCGTTAGGTCCCGGCTGGGCCCAGCCCTCTAGCTGTCTCTTCTTTACATCACATGGATATTTATCGGAAGACTTTATTAAGAAAATAAAACATAACATTAGAAAAACAAAAATAATGCCGTCCCAATAAACCGCAATTTTGCCGTTTGTCATCAGGAGCCATTAGCAAAAAATAAATTTATCATAAAAATACAACAAAAATAAAAAAGTTCACAAAATATACATAAAATGAATAGAGATAATGCATATGGTGAATCAGTATATATAAATTATGGTGCATCAATATAAAAAAGTTCTATCTTCCAACCAAACCCTTAGAATAGAAATAATTTTATTTGCATTATTGCACGATTTAAATTCGTAGGGCAACATATTAAATATTTTTGGAATTAAATATTCTAAAGTTCTCTGCCCGTACTTATTTTTTGTTTTGGGCACAATTAATCCCTCCATGGATGTGAATCTAGTTGTATAATGTATATGCGTGATTAAATGTTGTATTATTCATTATTATTATTATTATTATGAATAATTTATATAGCGCCGTTTTCGTGTAAATATACCTCAAGGGCGCTTTAAATATCGAATTTAACGGCTCGAGAAATTTAAAGTGAGTGAAAACTCAATTTCTGAGTAGAATATACAATTATCAAAATTAATCAAAAGATTTAGAGAACAAATGGGTCTTAAGTTTCGGTATGGTTAAGGAATCTACTTTAAAATATGTAATATATATATATCATCAGCACGTTACTATATTATTTATTATTTAAGTAATTAAAATTTTTACAAAATAAAAATGCCAACGTCAATGAGCGTACCTACCTATCTACAGTAATATTGAATAAATTACCTCTCTTTTTGGTCATTGCACATTTGTAACTAACCATTTTAGGGTTAGGTAATTCTTTATCATGCAATATCCAGTTCTTTAAAATACCTGTTTAGAAGTAGAATAATTTTAAGTAAAAGTTAGGCCTACTATTCACGTAGCGTCGCTTCACACGCACGCTTTCGTCGATTTGCCGTTTGCTGTACGCTTGCTTGCAGCTTGCGTATAAATAAACAAAGCTCTGTTCACGAAGCGGTAAAGTCGCATTTGCGTAGCGGCAAGCTATCGTCAATCGTCATGCAGCTCGGGCGGCAACATGTCATTACTTACCTTAATATAAATTGTTACTTATCATATAAATTTCTTTATTAAATTACACAATAATTCAATTGCCCGGAAAGTGCACAATCAAGTGTGTTAACTAAAGTCATAGTATTTGGTATAAAAATCGGTTTTTGTCTCTGTAGGTACTGTCGATTAATTGAATGTATTGTTTGTGTGTTGTGGTACTGTACTCCATGGATGCAAGCATGTTTGCTCTGCAGTCAATGTTTTTTCAATGTACCTATGGATAAATCCAATAAATTCTACGTCTGAATCGTCATTTTCTAACAAAAGCGTATGCTATAGTCATATCTACATCATCACATGACATTTTTGCAGTGAAAAAACTTGCTTTCGCATTAATAAACTTGAAAAAATGACCGATATTAGCAGCTAGTATGACGTTACGCGGACAGAACTAACATGCAAAATACGTCTTTCGTCATTTGCATCATGCATGCAACCTGCAAATGACGCTGTCGTGGGCAGTGGGCCTAAGACGATGTAGGTAATATTGCAGTAATTAAATAACAGTAACTAGAACGCGTTGAATCTAGCGCTAATTAAATTGTAAGTAAGGAATGAACGCCTGCGGAATCCCGCCGCGCTACCCTGGTAGACAGTCGATGACAATCTTTCGGATGTACTCGGCGGAGCTGACGGATGCGGGACTGACGTGGGAGGAGGCGAGAGTATTGGCCAACAACAGAGTCTCCTGGAGGGATCTAGTAATGTCTTTATGCTCCACATAGGAGCGAACATAGCGAAAGAAAGCAGACGAAGAAGGGAATTAATTCCCTATTACTCAAGGAAACATTTAGAAAAAAAGTTTTGACTTAATGTAAAAATTGCTATGAGTTGTCTAGTAATATCTACCTTTTTATTATGAAATATTTAGGGAAGAAGAGGGTGGTGAAGCCTGAAGATTTTTTTAAAAATTGGTGATATAAATTATTGGTAAACGATAACATAATAAAGGATTTTATCAGATCGCTAGGACCTAGGTGGGCGGGGACGGCTTTTTTGGAAACATTTAGTAGAAGCAAGGACATTGAAAATTGTACAGTTAGTTAGTTGCTTACAGGGGGGTGGAGAGTAAAAATGTTTACGTTATTATTATTTGACATTATAGTATGTAATATTAAACTATATTATTGCAAGTATAAAAAAGGCTGAAATCAAAATACAATTCGGAAGGTATTTGTTATTTTGACGTACCAACAATACTTGATTTTCAAAACTAAACCTAATGACACGTTAACTTCGTTGATGGAGTCTTGCGAATCCCGCAGGATCCCGTGAATTTTCCGAACGCGAAAATCACGCGGGATCCTGATTTGCAATCACGGTAGGTATTTGCAAGATATTTATTTACCTGTGATTTTCTTATTCATATTTCACGTGGTTCTGAAGCGTAAGTCTGATCATCTCACCTTCATATATAATAGAATGATCAAGATGCACTGCACTTGGTGCACCAATGCAGTGCCTATGCACCGTTGGGTGCGGATAAGGGAATGTAGTAGTAGTACCTAGTAGTATTTGCAAGAAGATGAAAAGGGTTAAAATTATATTTGTATTGTATTTGTAACATGTATTGTACACAATAGTACAGTTGCGAAATGTTTTGTCGGTAAAGCAGTTAGCAGTGATATGCCATTTAATTCAATGCCTCTGGTCCAGTAAGAATAATATTATGCTATGTTATAGCTATAGGCTCTATCGACTTGACTATACAAATCAGTATGTAGTTCTACTCGCTCTGTACAGCGGTGAACATCGACTCATTTGCGTGAATTGTGTTATTGTTGTTGCAGCAATCATTTGTTATTTTTATTAGCTGCATTATTTCACGTTTTAATAACATTTCACGTTATAGGAACAACGCATCCTTGAAAGGTAACTTCCTGCATTTTTATTTCCGATCATTGCACCTCCGTAATACAATTTTGTAATAATGTAATTAAGTGCCTGTGGTGATAAGTGAATTCGTTTAATTTTTATTCAGTGCGTAAAACAATGTAAATAAAATTGAGGTTTAAACTATCTTTCTATATTAATGGAAAAATTGAAATTGCTGTTTATATTTTCAAGTGTAAACCATTTTTTACATTAGAGCAGAGCCGATTAAAATTTTCTAGTACGATTCTTTTAAGATTCGTTCTATATGTCCCTACGTTTTAGAAATACCTAGTGCTTTTTGTATATTTTTATTAAAGTTAAAGTGTATATTGCTGTATTAATATCTTCAATGTTATTACTAGGTTTTCTCATGAAATTAGAGTTGTGTTTAGAGTTACGGGTATCCACAATGATTTATTTCAATTTACGGAACGTTATATTGTGGACTTTACCTTGAGGTCAATTATTACATTGATTCTGTGTCGGACTTCATGTTTTAGTTCGTAAATTTATGCCGTTCAGATGCATTTCCGTAAAAACAATGTAAAGTTACTGAGCTGATTATTAAATTTCATTGCTGAGGTTTCCATAAACAAATAATTATTATTTTGTGGAATATTTATGCGAAAACTTCCTGCATATATAAAGTCAGTCAAGCGATGAAATGTAAATTTTTCAAGAACTATTATTTTATCGTTCGCCTCGTGGCATGGCGGTAGCGCGTTTGGCTGCCATGCATGAGGTCACGGGTTCGATTCCCGATGTGGGTCAATATGAAATATTTATTTGAATATGATTTTCACACAAAAATATTCATATTATGTGATACCTTGGACTGGCGCTGAGGCGTGAGACTGCTCATCTTGCCTTCATGTAACAAATGGTCAATATTCACTGCACTTGGTGTAAGAATGCAGTGCCCTATGCACTATTAGGTGCGGATAAGGAGAGTAGTAGTAGTAATAGTTACATTGGACTATTAAAAGTGCACAGGAATATAAATTTTTCTAAATCCTGGGTATTTTGTGATGTTGATCCCCTCTGTAATTGCTCCCCCTGGCCTGTCGAAGTGGTTTATTAAGATAAATGAAACATTTTTATTGTTTATAAAACCAATTTTATATTATTTACACACCTGAGTTTCATACTGAAATAAAAAAATAATATTATTGTTGACATTCCCTCTCATATAAAATTATTTACAGCTTAGGTAGGTACTCTTAAAGATTTTTTTATTTTATTTTTTGTAATTCTTCAATATTTGATCTTTTAAAATTTTTGAGGAGTTTGCAGAAAGGAGTTGTTTTCCATATAATATTATTGAAACTGAGAAAGAACTTCAGTAGTTTGTATTTTCTATAATTACAACAAATGAAGAGAATTGAATAACAGTGAAAATAATTGAATGGTGTATTCCATCATAGTTAGGATGTGGTTAGGATGAATAGGTGTTGACAAAGATTTTTTGCACGATCGCATTTATAATATTATGCAATCTCTGTTTGGCTTGTTAATTTCGGCATTCAATAAAGCTAGTAACACGGTCTCTACAAGATCTCTATAGAGGAGCTGTCAAGTAACATTGTGCGGTAAATATCGTGTCGTTTTGTATCCGAATTGTAGGCGCGCCCTAATTCAATTATTGCCAACACAAAGGTCTATGAGAAGTATGATGGTACGTACGTACAGGGGACAATAGAAGACGAATCAGTACATCTACTAGTCGCTGACTACACTGCCTGCCTTGCTAAAGTCTTATGATAAATATCTACCACCAGTAAAGAAGAATTGCCAGTAAAAATTCCCATAATAGTACGATTTTACTATATTTTTAGTACGTAAGAGTATGACTGATTTATTGGTCCTAAAATTTTAGAATTACAGTAGTGAAAAGAGTGAAAACGTGTTGTCTAGAAAACTAAATAATTACTGCACCTGTACAGGTGACGGCATATAATGCATGTATGTAAGGTACCTACATAAAATATAGTAATTAAGGCGTAACCTATTTTCATATCGACAGCTCACATAAATATGTAATTCAGTTTTAATATGTAGGTACGTAACACACGATTTAGAAAAATAATTAAAAAGATAATCATTATTATCATAGGCATACATCAGTAAACCTTTGCATAACCTGTTTTTTCTTTGCAGGTATCGAGTCTCCGAGGATCTGAATTATTGTGTTCATTATGCCTTAAAAACCTTTGATTTTATTGGTATACAATACATAAGCATAACATGGCTAAATATCAATGGATGTCGGTTTTAACACTTGGGTTTCTTCTATTTACATTTGCAAATGGCTTTAATGGCGACGACTTTGAGTTAGAATGTCCGGACGACTGCGACTGTCATTACTTCAGAATTAATTGGGTTACGGATTGTTCTGAGAGTAATTTGACTGATATTCCCTACGAAGAGTTAAGTCCTAATGTGTACATCCTGGATATGAACGGGAATAATGTTACAGCCCTAAAGCCCTTCCCGAAGAATATAAAAATGAGGAGGCTGCAGATAGCCCACAACCTGCTCAGGAATATAGAAAGAGAATCTTTTGTAGGTCTGGAATACTTGATCGATGTTGATCTTTCTGCAAATTTCATAACTACTATTGATGCTGATACTTTTGAGTAAGTATAATTAATTTAAAGTACTACCCCCTCGTTGTCGCATGTTGGGCTACCAAGTATAAGGTCGTGGGTTCGATTCCCGACCGGTTCACTTTATTTTACGGAAAAGTTAAAACGATAAACCTAATTTATAAAAAAAGTTATAGGGATTACGCGTATAAAAAGCAGTTTAAAATAAATAAATTCATAGATGATGAATACTAAACTTTGTCTTAGAATAAATTACTAATATTGAACGTAAATTTTGGGCAATTAAAAATATATACTGTGCCAATATTATTTTTTTAAAAAAATGTTAGGTTGATACTTGATACTTCATTCATTTCTCAAAACTGGGGATCTGTGGTACATTTATTTTACAGCCACAGCGATGATATTTTGATTACATGTTAACAATATGTTTTCAATGCTAAATTTAAAAACAAATTTGTTTGGTATTTAAAAAAAATAGGCATGTGTCTTTACTACAAATTGCCTTATTATAAATTTGTTTAAATGCGAGTACCTATTACCCATTTTAACAAAACCTTCATTGATTTTTATTATAATCAAGGTAATAATCAATTCCTATACTGTCAATATTCATCAAAAATACATGAATGCCTACTAAACTCTTCCATTTAGGTAAGGCAAAGTTACTGAAAAGCCGTAAAAAATATGAATTTATGAAATAAATAATGATGAAAATAATGCAGAACGCAAAAAAACATGAACACTCGCTTTGCCTCGAATATAAATTTATTTACTTCCTAAAAGAAAAAAACAACGTTAGCGCAGCGCCATTTATTGGACATTTATATGGACACACAAACCAAATTATTAACCGACTTCTCCAAATACAGGGTCGGTGTCGTTAGTTGGATAAGTCTAATGGGTCGTGTATATATTGAAAATGCCTGCAAAAACATAGCTTTGTAATTATGAAAATTTGGTATGCAAAAATATGTTTTTGTAAATTCTAAATTTGTGAATTCCAAACTTGGTTCCATTATACTAATTATGTAAATATTCAATAATGTTTAGTACTACAATGTGTTATGTATAATACTACAATGCCCTGACTCGACACGGACTATCTAGTGAGTCGGGGCCAGATCATTGGCATGGGTCTCTACTGATTGAGTCGCCATTATATAAAATGTGAAATGTAATAAATAAATAAATACATTACACTTACTTATTTACAGATATTGCCCTGGGCTGTTGACTATTGAACTTCAAGAGAATCCACTTCAAAACGTTGATGGTCCTTTCTTGATATCGCGATCGCTGCAATATCTCGATATCAGTTCGTGTACGCTATCTGCCCTTTCCCCGGATTTCTTCTCCAACCTGACTTCACTTCATACTTTGGATTTATCCGATAATCCATTAATATCTCTCGGTCTCGAAACATTTGACCCGCTAAGTTCCTTGGAAACGTTGATCTTAAATAATTGTAAATTAACGGAAATTCACGAACAAGCGTTTTCTAGCTTAGAAGTGTTGAAGAAACTTGAACTGGTAGGAAACAAGCTAACAGAGATCGAATGGCCGTTAATTTTGGGGAATTTATATCGACAGGAGTATTTGGATTTAAAAAATTCAAGAGTTACCTATATACCGGAAGATTCGTTTATCAATACTACTTGGATACGAACACTTATTCTAGCTGAAAATGAGCTTACAGATCTAGACGTCTCTGTAACTTTAGGAAGCAACCTTCCTCATCTTGACACTTTAGATTTATCCAACTGCCACCTGCAAGGACTGATTTCTGATTCCGCTTTTTCAAATTCGACAAAATTAAAAACTTTACATTTATCGGGAAATTATTTGAAAGCGAAAGATTTGCAAATCGCATTGGAGCCATTACTAAGTCTCGAAAAACTGTTTTTGAGAAATTGTACTTTGAAACAGCTACCAGATACATTTAGCAAATTACGACAGCTGGAGGAACTTGACATTTCACATAACCCATTAGAAGATGCATTTACTAATTTATTGGCACCACTCGAAAAGTTAGAGTATCTGAATATGGGTTACAGTAAATTTATCATTTGTAGGATCTGACACGTTTTCGAAAATGACCTCTATGAAGAGATTAGTGCTATCTGGAAATGATTTGAATTCTTTGGAAGCGGGCTTGTTCGGTAATTTGAAACACTTGGAAAGCTTAGAACTAAATAACTGCGGTCTTAACAAACCTTTAAATGCTAGTGTGTTTTTCAATAATCTGACATACACGGAGCTAAAAGAACTAAAACTAGCTGGAAATCCATTGATCATTGTAAGAGACAGCCCTATTTTTCCCAAACAATTATCGGGATTGAAAATTCTAGATATGAGCAGATGTAACCTATCTTCCTTACCCGATAATGCATTTAGGATAAATGGAAACATCACACTGTTAAATTTATCTGGAAACCAATTTACTTCGCAACCGGGAAGTTTGAAATTCTTACAACTATTACCTAGTCTCGAGAAACTAGATCTTGGAAATAACAATCTGACATCAATATCACCACACGTTTTAGTAAAAAATCCTAAAATAAACTCTCTACGTTTAGTAGGGAACCCATGGAAATGTGACTGCAATATTGCCGAGATGTGGGATTGGGCATCGATGGTCAAAGGCGACTTGAGTATTCTAGTTGGTTCGAAAACATCTCCCGATGATTTTACTTTAAAAGGCGCCAAGCGCAAGAAGAGTTTGCTTTGTTACTACGAAGAAGAACAAATGAGAGAGTTTCCGAATGTCAATCGCACAATAGCTGGAAGGAGGCCTTTTATAAAACCACACAGAGAGTTATCCAGTGCCAACAGAACATGGGCCAAGTATGTCAGAGAGTCCGGATGTGAACCAGTAGTACGAATACTAAAGCCATCACCTTTAGTCGAGTCTACGTCCTCTAGTGCTCGTTCCTTATTCATGCCTGTGGAATATCAGCCAATGTGGTTTTTAGTGAGCCTCGGAGTAATCATTATTGCAATGATAGTCGCGATAGTTTTTTTGGAAAAGAAAAGAAAACAAAAAAATCGACTAATTAAAGATATACGAATGCAACAAGAGCAAAGTTTTTAAATGTTAGAACAAAACCAAAAAATGAAAAATCCAAATAATTATTATCTAGCTTGACCCTAAATACCGACAGGAAAATAACAAACTCTGTAGGCTATGTGTAGGTAAAATGATTAGTTTATAAGAGTCTAAATCATTTACAAATATTGTGATGCGAATAAGACTGGAGTACAAGAAAAAATCATAAGGAAACAAAATTCAGTGTGTATAGTAAACAATAAATTATTAATAACGAAAAAGTCTAAGATTAATGATGTGTTAAATAATTTACCGAAAATACCTAGTTATAATAACATTATGTGTTAATTGAGTGTTTTTTTAAAGAGGTCCTTTTCCATGCTTTGAAATAGTAATGTACCATTAATTTAACCTTAGCATAAAAATGACGAGATTTTTACTTTGATTACACTGCGATGTTAATGTTTTGTTTAATGAATAAAAATAATCAGGATTATTTTTATTTATTTATGTAAGGTTTTAATTAAGAAACCCAATAGAACATTAAAATAAAAATTTTATTTTTTTAACAACATTTAATATTTTCATAATAAATATAGCCAACTTACATTAAATATTTATTTCAATAATACAACATCCATAAACAGATACATAATTAAAATTAAAATCATAGCTTGGCCTGATTCATTTCTCAATTTGTGCATATTTATATGTAGTTGTTATCCATGTGTGTTTATCCAACACATCTCTACATAAAATTCTGGGGGCGGTGGTTTATCACTGATGAGACTTTTGGTATTAAGGATAAAAAGTATAGAAGGTACTTACCGATCCTTAGAAGTATTAAATTTAGGTATTTTAAGTACCTACCAACCTTTGAAGACTACCAACCACTTAATTCGGTGTACCAACCACAGATTATATACGCCTTTAATAGTTTTATTCGAAAATAAAATAAACAAATGACATCATAATTTTTTGACGTTCAATATTAGGCACACGGTTCAAAAGAACGTGTATATTTTAACTTAATATCATTATAATCTCAATCAAATTTAAAGCGAATCGTATGTTAATCGAACACAAACATTTCAAAGACGCTTAGTACAAAAGACGATAGAAACTATTATTCAATGATAGAAACATCAGGTCAACTTCTTCTGTGTCTGCATTGAAACTATTTCAAATTATAATCATAAACAATAGTTTGTAAGTGCATAATGTATTATTAATTTTAGGTATTGAATAGATATTGGATGTTTTTAAAAGTGTGTATAAATTGCTCAAAAACATAACAAATTGGCTTTACACTTTTCTACTTGACAATGAAAAAAATCGTAAACTTAAATTTTACTAACTAACTAGCAGAGAGGATAAAACGCCACACCGCTCTTTCCTGGCATACTTCTCTTGCTTCCTCCACATTCATACATCTTCTCATGCACGCACGTCGATTATTCATTAATAATTAATAATTTTACCGTTTCAATTTATTTCGTTCCATCGTAATGTGGTTTTTAAAATATATCTATACATATTTTATGAAAGTTTGAAATCTAGTCGGTTAACAATGAACTGTTCGTGATTTTTGCAGATATGCATTTTTCTACATCTGGGTTCATCAAGATTTTAGTTGGTCTAATTTTGTCCAATAAGCAAGCACATCATGACACAGCGATGTACATATATGATGGCATTGATACTATCAATATTTTTGCTTTCTTATACTGCGAGAACATTCAATATGCAAAACTTTGAATCGGAATGCCCTGATGACTGTGAGTGTCACTATTTGAAGATAAGTTGGGTAACGGACTGTTCCGAGGATGATTTTACAGACATTCCTTACGATGAATTGGCTACTAACTTATATCTCTTGGACATGAGGAAGAATAATATCACAGCCCTCAGAACCTTTCCTAGGAATATAAGAATGAGGAAACTGCAGATGGCCCATAATCTCCTAACAAGGATAGAGAAACAACATTTCAAAGGGTTGGAGTATTTGCACGATGTTGATTTATCTGAAAATAAAATATTTCGTGTTAATCCTGATGCATTCCGGTAAGTCCCTACATAATGTAAAAATACCTTCATGTTTCATGAACTTTGTTATTAATGAATGTTTTATGCATTAATGAAGAGATTACGAGTATCTATAAGTTAATACTGTATGGCAGTTTTATTTTATTTAACAGGGTACATTAATTTGAGCAATTTATATAAATTATGTTTCCTTTTTTTAGAGATAATTTTCAATTGCATACACTCGAGCTTCAAGGGAATCCTATCAAACATGTCAAGGGAGCCTTCTTAATATCCCGGTCTCTTCAATATCTTGACATCAGCTCCTGTACATTAAGTACATCAACCCTTTCTCCGAAATTCTTCGTTAAACTTACTGCGCTTCGTACATTAGATTTGTCCAATAACCCCATTGTTACTTTGGAGCGTAAAACATTAGATCCACTGATTAATTTGGAAAAGTTGATATTAAATAATTGCCAACTGACCAAGATCCACGAACTAGCGTTTTCCGGCTTAAAACAGTTAAAAAGGCTTGAACTAACGAGCAATAAACTAAAAAATATCCACTTGCCTTTAGTTTTAGGAAAATTGTATAATTTGGAATATTTGGACTTGAAAAATTCAGAACTTACATCTTTGCCGGAGGACTCATTTTCGAATCTGACTTTGATAAGAACTCTGATTTTAGCGGAAAACGAGTTAATAGATCTAGACATGTCTGCGATATTTGGTAGCAATCTTCCTCATCTCGACACTTTAGATTTATCCAACTGTCACCTGCAAAGACTTATTTCTTCTTCCACTATTTCGAATTCATCGCAACTAAAAACATTACATTTATCTGGAAATCACTTGAAAGGGAGTGAATTACAAATAGCTTTGGGGTCATTACTAAATCTCAATAAACTATTCTTGAAGAATTGTAGTTTGAAACAGCTCCCTGTCGCATTTAGAGAATTGCGACAGCTAGAGGAACTCGACATTTCCCACAATCCGTTAGAAGATGCATTTATTAATTTACTAGCACCTCTTGAAAAACTACAGTATTTGAACGTGGGATACAGTAATTTGTCTTTGGTGAGTTCGAAAACGTTTTCTAAAATGACATCAATGAAGAGATTAGTGTTATCAGGAAACAAATTGAATTCCTTACCAGCAGGGTTGTTCGGTAATTTAAAAAAGTTAAAAAGATTAGAAGCAAATAATTGCGACTTAAAAAAACCTGTGGATGCCAGTACGTTTGATGTAAATGTAACGTATCCAGAGCTAAAAGAATTGAATATATCTGGAAATCCATTGAAAATATTGAGAGGCTTTCCTGTTTTCCCAAAACAATTGCCTGGATTGAGATTTGTAGATATGAGCAAATGTAATATATCATTTTTGCCAGATAATGCATTTGAATCAAATGGTTTCATCTCCTTACTTAATTTATCTGGGAACCAAATTACTTCTGAACCAAAAAGTTTAAATTTTTTACATCTGTTACCTAACATCGAGATACTTGATCTCGGAAACAACAATCTGGAGTCAATATTACCCCGTGTATTTGTTAGGAATCCCAAAATACGTTCCATCCATCTTAAAGAAAATCCTTGGAAATGTGACTGCAGTATTGCCGAGATGTGGGATTGGGCAGCTTTGGTTATGGGCGATGTGGGTATCCTAGTCGGTTCGAAAAGTTCCTTTGAGGATTTTGATGTAAAGAGTGGTGGACCCAAGGATAGTTTGTTTTGCTATTATGACGAAGGACAGATGAGGGACTTTCCGAATATCAATCGTAATGTAACTGGAAGGAGACCTTTTGTAAAACCCCATGAAGAAATATCCAGCCCCAATAGAACTTGGACCAAGTACGTGAGGGAGTCAGGATGTGAATCAGTAATGCGCACTCTGAAGCCTTCCCGGAAACCTGTGGAACAGTCTGTGGTGCAACTGGTTTGGGGTTTAGCGTGCTTTGGATTAGTAATATTTGTAATGGGAACACTTGTAGTTTATCTGAGGAACAGGAAAATACGTAAAAATAAACCAAATAAATATTTCGTAGAGCAAGAAACACAAACTCAAGCAGAATGAAATGAAAATCTAAAAACTTAATTTTAAGTTTTTTTACAAAATTCTGTTTTACTGATTGTATTAAAAAAAACAAAAAAATACAATACGTTGCGTAACCTTGAATAACTATTGTAAGTTTGTACACAAATTTTTCAATTTGTAGATTTTTACTGTATTTCGTCTCGACAAATTTTTGTACCTTCCTGCATGTTTTTAGCACTATTTTTTATTAAATGTTTTTTTTTTTTTTTTGTTGAGTTTTAATTACTCGTTTCAAAATTATTGTGAAACAAAAATAATAAATTTATTCACCATTCATTTGTAGATACATTTAAAGTTTTTTTTGTGTTCTACTAACTTAAAAAAACTGAGTAGTAAACTGAGATCAGTTGTAAGCATGTTGTAAATGTAAGTTATATATTTATTTCGTATTCCTAAAATAATTTGCCCAAAAAATCTGAATGCGAATACGTAGTTTTCATAGTTAACGCAGGAAAACACAATTATTAACAATAATCCTTTGCCCCTTCCCTTTACCCAGGATTAAATTCAGGATATCTCAAAGGGTATTTCTTATTTTAAACTTTAAAAATTAAAACATTTTTCTGAAGCAGATTTCACCAATGGAATTGTAATTTTTTTTTATGATCAATATGAATTATAGCGCTTTTTCAAATCGCTTGCAAAATCTTCCATGCTATGCGTGTGTCATAGCAATATAGGCGCTCACTAAATAATATCCCTATCCAAGGTGATTATAATTCATTAGCCTAAATTAACGGGCGTTAATTATACTCGTAATTTATGTTTTTAAAACATAAAAATGTTAATGAAAATAAAATAGCAAATATCGTTGGAATTGTAAAAATTTTTTATTATTATAGCCATATCAAGGAATCATGCTTCGGGAAGAACCCAGCGGGCACAAATAAATTTAACGAGGTAAACATATGATAAACTATATCGTTTAGCGCGCATTAATAAAGCAAATTATCAAAGGTTTTTTTTATATACCATATAAAATTATTTTATCGTAAAAAACTTATGGTATTAACGGAGGACAAATTAGCTATATTACAATTACATCGATAGTGGCGAGTGTATTTATTTTTAATGATTAAGTTCTTTTTATGTTTCACTCGTTTTACTATGATACCAATTTTGTTAAAAATTTTTCTTTCTTGAAGGATTTGAGTGCTTCGCTTGCGTATCCTGGTTTCAACTTCTTTACTTTCTATGTGAAGAACTGGAGCCCTGATAGTATTCAAACCGTACTGATATTAAGGGTGGAGTCAATACAGCGTTTTCCGATCGAATTGAAGATGAGGCCTTTCAAAGGTTTTTTTGCTTTTTCGGCGGATTGCTCGCATGACGCGTATTAGATTCGTATTTTTTTGAGGCACTAGTTTTATAGTATTTAGAATTAGTTGGGCGATTTATTTTGGGCTCATTTTCCTTTTTATTTTGTTTATGGGATCCTTTGTGATGGGACTTTTGAGTTTGGGGTGAATGTTCCGATTTTTTTCCCGTTGTTCGTGGCTTACTAATTGGTGCTGTGAGCCTTCGTGGTCGGGGTCGAAATATTAATGTTCACTGGAGAATATCATAGTCTCGTAACCTATATTTGATTTCTATGATTAATCGTCGTCATCAGTGATCATCGTGGTGGACGTAGCGTTTTGATTTGTAACCCGGATGCCTTCCATGAGAATCATCATCCTTGTAGTATCTTCCAATGTAAACAGGCTTTCGTCATAGTATTATACCTATATTCGGGAAATCCTCGTGCCGGCTTCAGAGATCCATTTTGGGAACTGTTTCGTCATTTTCTTCTCATTGAGTTTACTTCAGGTTGAATTTCTTCTTTATTCATACGTCTTTCGTCATCGTACTTCCTTTTCAGATTCGTTCTTTTTCATCAGCTCCTTTTTCGAGGTTCTCCTCTTTCTGGTTCTCCTTTATCTAGTTCTTCGTCTTCAGTTTCTTCATCTTCCACCTTTTCTTTTTGTGTCGGTTCAGGAGGTGGAAGGTCCTCTTGGGCTGGTTGCGAGGGTTGTATATTTGTAGTAAAAACATCAAAAGGATTCTGAGCTCTAGGTATATTGTGTTGAAATTGTGGAACAATGGGATTTTCGAATACTTGCGGAGTGAAAAAGTGTGGTTCTATTGAATTAAAATTTTGGGTTATTTGGGACATAGTTGATGGGTGGAAATGTTGATTTTGTAATGGACGCTGATTTTGGTTGTAACTCTATTGGTTCTCTTTATTTGTCATTGTGTTGTGGAATCAAATTCACGGTTTTATTGTGATCGGTTCAGCTTAGGTTGGATGTTATCTTGCACTGGATCGGCGTTGCTTAGATGTTAGGTTATCGTCATATTAAGCATTTGAGATTAGGAATGGCAGTGATTGCAAGAGTGAACAATGTCCTGTGATTGGCATAAATTTGGGGATATAAAATACAAGTTTGGGTATTGAGAGAAAATTTTTTACTTTATTTCTGGGACTTGGACGATTAAGGTAATTGTTTTTTTACTCCGTAAACTGGCACATGGTTTAACAATTTAGGATAGAAGGTAGTAACATGTTGTGGAATATTTTGTTAGAAGTTTGATGATGGACGTGAGATTGTTGCTGTAGATGAGGAGTAGGCTGCTGAGATGCATGAAGCTGAGCGACATGCTGCTGGGGACTGCGTTGAAGAACGGGTGTTGGTGAGAAGCTTGATGGTGTGAAACCATGTTCTGACTTGGAGGGATGTAATGGTTGATTGAGCATGCTGGCTGAATGCATGAAGCTGAAGAGCATGATAGATGGGTACGTGCGGTTGAAACATTTTGGTGAGAAGCTTGATGGTGTGAACCATGATGCTGAGAGGGATGAAGTTGAGGAGCTGCTGAGAGGTATATGCTGCTGTGAAGCATATGTGCTGAGGGACGTAAAGTGGAGTTAACATGTTCTTGAAGTGTATGAAGAGGTAACTGATTTTAATGTGCTTGGAATTGTATGGGCTGTTGTTGAGGCACATGTTGTCGAGGAATATTTTGCTGTGCAGCATTTAACTGTTCATTTGAACCGTGTTGAAAATTAATTAACCGCGGAGTACTTTTGAGTGTGCTTAGGTTTAGGGCATGTAACTGATGAGGAGTGTAAACTTGTCCAGTTATCAAATTATCACTATTTTGAACCTCTGAGGTCAGAATAAGTATGTGGGTGGTAAATGTAAGATGTTGTACCATGTTGGCGGGGTATAGTCAAGTCGACGAGTGGGGTGTCATCTGATGATTTATGCACGCACTGAGGTGTAGGTATCAGATGATGTTGTAACGGGTTAATAACTTGTAAGCGATTCCTTCTCGGTTTGTAGTAATCCAGCTTGATTTACTATCAGTTGCGTTGGTATCAAATTTCCGATTTGAAAAACTATAAGAGTGCACTGGGTCAATAACCACCCCCGATGAAACCTAGAAGTTTTAGAAATATTTAATTATTTTTATAGAGACCGCTGCGTTTTTGTAAATACTCAATCATCCACTATTTTTTATTCTCGCTTTTGAAATCTTACCCGTAAATGAACCTTAGATTTAAAAACTAATTTATATTTCCGTCGGAGAAACTAAACAACTACTGAATCGCAAACGCAACGATCGATCATTTATATTGAAAGGTGATTTGATTTGTAAAAAAAGAGTTAAGTACAATTTGTACTTTTTGTTTCATCCGTCATGGATCTGCAGATACGCTTCAGTTACTTACGGTACCTCTCTAGACCGTGGGCTCTCCGTGGGCTCTCTGTTCTATACAGGTGCAATTTGGTTTTATTTTTGTTCTGAAACCAGCGATTCACTGTTACTCTCACTTGTCACGGAATGTGCGGATGGTGAGAGTGCTTTCCCGCGGTCGGCTGCGGCTGGCCGCGAGCGTGTTCGCCCGGTTTTTCAGAGTAACGCCGCCCGCTACCGCTACTATATTTTATCTTCAATTGGAAGTCATTAAGTTTATTTCGCAATTAACTCGATGTTTTGTCTTAGGAATTAATTTGATTGAATATGGTTAAAACAAAACTCATCTCCCAACGATCGAATCTAGAACATTGGCAAATATTGATAAATACATAGGTAATAAGTGTAAAAACATTTTCTACATTATTGTAAACTCATTCATTTGACGTTTTTAAAATATATATTGATAATAAACAGTACCCACTAAAGTGAATATAAAACGATGAAAAAAAAAATTGGTGTAAATATGTAAAGTAGTAATCTCCAATATAAAGACTGCATGCATGAATGATTTTTAATGAAGAATTCATCAATTTAGTTGCTTTATAGATTTTTGATTTATAGAACTCCATAATAAGGATTATTATATTTTTGAAATCAATCTCGATTTTGGCCTTTTCAGGACATTTTTAAACCGAAAGACAGTTTAAAAATGCACTGAGTAGGTGAAACAGCTGTCGCTAAATAAAAATAAACGAATAGGTAGAACCAAAAT
This sequence comes from Micrasema minimum, assembly GCA_022494985.1. Lineage (NCBI taxonomy): Eukaryota > Metazoa > Arthropoda > Insecta > Trichoptera > Brachycentridae > Micrasema > Micrasema minimum. The sequence continues at coordinate 76,314 of JAGVSP010001436.1, forward strand.
CGAGTTATATTTAAATTTTCAAAAAATTCTAAAAACATTTAGAAAGATAATGCTACGATAGCAATAAGACAAATAATAATACAATAAAAAAGTATTAGGTAATGCTGAAAATTTCATGGAAGTCACAACACATCTCAAGGTCCGCTCCTTTAGATGCATTTAAAGTGACCGCTTGAAAAATGTAAAGAGGGTTCATGACGTCATTATTTCTGTCCTACCCACGAGAGGAGACTATCAACAAGCAGTACAAACGTGAATCATAATGGCCCTAGCGATTTCTTTGTTCCTAGGACACAAACATTTTTTCGTAAATTTGAAAATGCTAATTTCTGTATCAATGTGCGTTTCATAAATTTTTTTTTTTCAGCAAACTAAGGCAAGACATATGTATTATGTAAAAAAAATTGAAGTTGAACAGAAAATATCCTTATGTAAATATTAAATTTTGTTCAGAAAAAAAAAGAAAAATTAAACCATGCATTTTACCTCATTTATTTAAGTCACAAAAATAATGTTTTTTTCAATTTAAGTTTAAATAGGAAATGCTGCACTTCGTGGGTATCTACTTAGAAACGTTAATTTAATTCATAAAATAAAAACAGATAAGTATACAATATTTTTAGACCACTAATTTGAGTTTTTTTTTTTAAATGCATAACCACAAAGTGAGTGATATAAATTACGTACCGGGCATTTTCTTATATTTTTGTATTTTCATTGGGAAATTTGATAGAATTCCATAGTTACACATAATTAATATTTAATACGCTTTCACTTAAGTATTATTTAGACGGTTTTAAAGAGCTTTCACCTTGAACTTTTTAATTTGCATCATTTTAACAATAATCAAGAATACGTATTGTAAATATCGTAAAATAAAAATAAATAAGGAAACACATTCAATTGTTTGAATCAGATATTTGATTATCTACAATTAATTATTATCATCCAGTACTTTTAGCACCTGAAGGGTTTGTGTTAACTGTCTATGTGTCTATACCAACATGACATCCACCGCTTATCAATCCAAAGATAGTTTTCGTCCGAACTACAAGACGTTGACCTGAACCTAGGAAAACGGATAGAAACTGGCGATCAATTGCTTATCTCGGAAGCAATTTGTGTCATCTACATAGGATGCGAATGTGAACACGATTGATTGATTTAATTTTTGGCGTTTTTTTATTTGAGATGAACCTACCTAATTATATACATCGACGAGTGATTATTTTGAATTTTTTTTGTTGTTATTTTTGAAAACAAAAAATCTCAAAACTTTTGTCACCGGTGTTGAATATTATATCGAGGGTTTGTGGTGTGGGCAGCTGTATGCGGGCATTATCCCTCCAGTTATTTTACTACCGCGCCCGCGTGCCAGTACGTTGGGGGGGGAAAAGAGATATGTACAAAAACTCCGTGAAAATTACAAGGCATAATCATGTAGCCAACGCTGTGGTCCTGGCACCACGTAATAAATAAAACCTCCCGATGATAAATTGTTCCAATGGACCGGTGAAGGCGGAAAGTTCCCGCGAAAACCGACCGTGTCCCGATCGTGACCGAAGAGACGCCGAACAGAAGCATCAGAAGGTTTTTTTTAAATTTTAATATGATGTTTACGCAAGAATAGGTGCTTCTAATTTAGTGCTTTTTTAAAGTGCAGTTAATGCAGTACAATAAGTCAAGTAAAGAGAAATTATACGCAATTCAAAAATATTAAGCGTTCCATAACTTTAAAAAAACAGAATTTATAGCTTGAACGTAAGTAAAATGATTTTTGAGAAGGTTTTTCAAACGCTTAATGGCGATAAACTGTTTGCACACTACCCGAATAATTCGGTTTTGGTTGTAATATGTATAAGTTAAATTCAAAAAATTATTACGTATTTTTAAGGCTATTTCTCAAGCGAGGGATTTAGATATTGGATTTAGACCGTGTTTTCATACAAAAATCTAAACATTTTCCTTAACCGACAAGGAACCAAAATGATATTTTAGAACACTCGAAAATTATAAAAATTAGGGAAAAGAACTTTTAGGTATATTATGAGTTTCATCAGAAAAATTCACTCTGACAACCAACAGATATTTACAAATTATCGTCAACAAATGAATGTAAATTCACACGCTATAAATTATTGTTAGCTGTATAATTTACATATATGAAATATACGGCTCGATTTGTCAAAAATTACAATTAATTTGGAGGTAAGAATTAATTTTTATTATTAAATTTATTTAGTACTATATAATTTTTACGTAGACTAATATTAATATATTTCACTTCATTATTTTTTTTCCTAATGTTAAATTGGTAATTGAGCAAAACACGAACGAATTTTTTACGATTCTGAAGCGTTGGCGATGAATGAGATTCTTATTAGAAAGAGAAAATCAATCGGTTATAAAATGACGACAAACAGCAGTGAAAATTAGACCACTATGACAAAGTTAGTCGGCCTTATTATATTAAGTGTATCAAAAGAAGTTTGAATGATCAATTGTCATGGCCCTAAAGAATAGGAACTGATTCTACAGCATCTCTGGTCAATGGTCTTCAGTTCCAATCTCGGTTATTCACTACTTAGTTTCACATTAAATATTATACATCGGTACTTTTTGCTTAAAAACATTTGAATCGAAAATTATATTATGCCTAACGGACATTTTGTTTATGAAAACAATGAAACTTTTGAAGGGTAAAATTTGTAATCATAGGTTAATCAAATTGAATTATGATAATATTCTATATTTTACGATTATTAATAAATAAGAATGGAAATTGGCTTACAAAAACTTTATGCAGCACGCGTACATGATTAAAAGTTTTTAAATGAACTGTGAAATTAATGTTTATTAACATAATACCTAGTTTAGGAATAAAATTGATTACACCATCACCTTATGCACTCTTTGCACATTACTTTTAAAACTTTTTGTAAGTTGTACAACAAGTTTTGTATGCAACTGTTGCGCAAGTAACTATTTGTCTATTAGTATAACATACAAAATAAAGATACGCTTTTACTCTATGACACCATAAAATTAAGCTCAGCGATCAAAGTAAAAATCATGAGTATTAAAAAAATTAGGTACCTACTTGATATACGATAGAAAGGGTTTACATTACAAGTTTAAAATTACGTTTTCACTTTCCAATAAGCTATTTGAATATCGCTCGCAATACATAAAGAAAACCACAAGGAACAACCAATAATTTCCATTTTGGCGTGTCCCACGGAAGGACAAAAAGGATATTGTATATATACGCGCATGAATATGATCAGTAAAATACCGTAGCACGTTCTAGGGGTTGTTCGTTCCACGACTCCTGTTAATATTAAACAGTCTGTAAAAATATTTGCAGGACCTGACATGGCTGACCCTCCAGGGTTCTGTTTGCCGTTTGGAAGGGTTCAGGGACAAAATACTTCCATACTTTATTCTCCGACATGACAATGAGACTTTTCTTCATTTTCCGTGGATGGGAAATACAATATGCGTAAACGGACGCAGACAGAAACAAAAGTTTTACGTCTGAATGGAACATGTGCTTTTAAAAATGTATCATGTGGCTAGAGAAAAGGTACTGCCTATAATTTGAGTCGCGTACTTTTAGATCTTTGTCATGTGGCTGTTGCGAAATATCAAGCGTCCGTTCATCAATGTATCAAAATGTAAATCGATACAAGTGAATACTAGGTCTCTAAACAATTCGAAGATAAATGATTGTATATCGTCTTATTTCTCTTTTATTATTTAACTCGTTTAAACAATAAATTTTATCTAAATTGTCAAAAAATAAAAGACAAACACGCTTCTGGTTGATATCTAAAACGTGCGAAAAAATAATTGCTCTAGTCCTCTAGTGCTAAACAATTCCATGGATAAAATCGAAGACTAGACTGAAACATTGCTCTAGTCCTCTAGTGCTAAACAATTCCATTGATAAAATCGAAAACTAGACTGAAACATTGCTCTAGTCCTCTAGTGCTAAACAATTCCATGGATAAAATCGAAGACTAGACTGAAACATAATTGACGTCACTATTAATCCTCTAAAAGTAATTTCTCATGAAATAGGCGCTATACACCGTTTCCCACGATGAGACCGCGAAACTCCAGAGGGTGATTATTCATGATATTCTGAGAAAAAAATCTTGATAAAGTTTTTCAAAAAACTCAATTCTAATTTCTTAAAAAAATGATTAAAATATGAATAAAAATTCACGCGTGTAATACCGTCGTGAACTGGCTAACACCACGTGACCTGCACCAATTTCAGATGTGAAATTCGAATTTTGAATGTCCGCACAAGGTGACCAGAGCGGACCCCCACTCCTCCCCGCCCACCGCCACCCCGCCACCGCTAGCATTTCAAACAGAAGCCAGTATTACATAGTCGCTTTTTATTAATATTTTTTTAAAATTAATTATTAAAAAATGCCCGGATCAATAATTAAAGCCCGGATCAAAAAACTTTATATGGATTTTTTTCTCAGAATACCATGAACAATCACCCTCCGGAGTTTCGCGGTCCTCATCGTGGGACACGGTGTATAAATCATCATGTTATTATTATGATTAACAGATTTGTAAATGCAATGATAATAAAACCCCTTTAATAACAATTACTTCTGCAACTTTATAATAATAATAAAGTTCTTATAAAACTTATTGAAAGTAGCCCCAAAACGGAAATATTTTAGTGCATCATAATACGTACTACCTTCCCATGTCCGCACCTAATGGTGCTGTATTGACACACAGAGTGTAGAGTATCAAAATATTTTGTTTTGATAGAGTGTATCATAAGAATGCAAATATTTAATTTAAACTTGGGTAAAATAATGAGTATATGAAATTTTTTAAGGTTCTGAAAGTACATATCGACGGAGAAAAGGAAAAAATTACCAAGCGACATAATATATGCAAAGGAAAATGATACCAAGTGACATAATTGTCGGCCTCCATAGAGGACGCTGGACTCAAAAATCAAAAAGCCGTTTTTCTCAGGCCTGGGTATTTGTGACGATGTTTCCCTCTGTTGTTGGGCCATCTGGCCGGTTGAGGTGGTTAAATAAATAAACAAATATTATGTCGCTTGGTAACTTTTTCCTTTTCAACCGTCGATATAATATTCAGTTAGTTTCGCGTGAACTGTCATGAGGTCAATATGAAATATTTTCACAAAAAAGTGTTTCATGTGTGATTCCTTGGATTGGCGCTGAAGCGTTAGACTGATCATCTCGCCTTCAAATATCAAATCATCAAGATCCACTTGACTTGGTGTATCAATGCAGTGCCCTAAGCGCCATTAGGTGTGGGTAAGGGAAGGTAGTGAGTAGTAAGTGTAGTAGTAGTAGTAGAAGTACATATTATTGTGCATGTGTGTACGTGTGTAGGTGTAGGTACTGTGTGTATTTTTGTATCGTGTTGGTACTGTTTGCAGTATTTCACAGCAAGGATGTTTTGTTCCGTAGCCTCATTAGCGAAATCCTCGCATGTCTTGAGTGGCAGTGAGGGCCCGCCTAACTAGAAGACGTGTTTGCACATACAGCGTACTACAACTCAACCCACGCCCCTCACTAAAACCCGGCTAAGGGTAGCTCACACGAAATAATACGGTTTTGCATTTTTTGTAATGCACGAAGACAATCGTCTTGACACGCCTTGCGTAAACTCCAACAGCTGTAAAAACATTTTTTAAAATTTGTGAAAAAAATGGCGCTTTACAAATCATCCTATCGTTATTATTATTAGAATATGTTTACCAAATGTCATAAAAAAACGGGTAATGATATCAGATTGATTGAGAAAAAATAAGTACATATTTTTTTAAAATATTAAAATTACAATATTGAACACTTAATGGTTTCCATGTCCCGACTTGCAAGATATTCATCCTGGTTATGTCGGGATCTTCTTCTTCTTCTTCATCAGCCATTGTTCGTCCACTGCTGGACGTAGGCCTCCCCCATATTGGTCCACTGCTTTCTGTCCTGGGCCTCGAGCTGCCATCTGGATCCTGCAGTACTTTTTATGTCATCTGTCCATCTTCTTGGTGGTCTTCCTACAGGTCTCCTTGCAGCTCTAGGTCTCCAGTATAGCAGGCGCTTCGTCCATCGGTCCTCATTCTGGCGTGCCACATGTCCAGCCCATGTCCACTTCAGCTGGGAGATAGCGTAGCTGGAATATATTGTAGATATTCTTGTCACGTATAATAAGAAAATTAAATAATGTTACGTATTTATGTCTGGGATAATATTCTAAAATTTATATGTTTTAAGAATTTTGTTTATTTAGTTTCAACAACGACTATATTATTCCATAGGGCTTTTTTTACATTTAAATAAAGTTACACGAGTACAAATACAACAAAGAGAACAGATAAGCAAAAATATCGTGCATTTAGAACTGTAAAAGTAGGTACATGAAAAAATAATTAAAAATTAAGCTTGCGAGATTTTTAAACAAGAATATTCAAATAAAAAATAATACCTAAAATACATAAAAAAAGTTTCGTGCGAAATGTCGACAAAGAAAAAAATATATGAGTCATTAACTTTGATTGACTAGACGCCATCGCGTATCGCATTTAATATATATTTGACTTGAATTTATGGTACACAATGAGTAGCGAAATATGTATATATCGCTATATTCGTTACCAAGGCGAATATTATATTATATTTTGATTAAGTATTGTTAATTATTCCGGAATGTATTTCTCTGATCTAATTTGCTAAATTTATATTGCTAGTTTCAAAGTACTACCCATATGTTAACTACGACCGTTAATTTGGTACCTGCTCTGAGCGTTCAGTGCAGTGCTAGAAGGTCACACTTTTAGTGCATGAAGTGAATGCAATGCATTTACACCCACTGCACTTGTGTTTCCATAAAACACGGAGATGAAACTTTTACGATATGCACGACAAAAACTAAATTACCTTTTGTGAATTAAAACAAAGGTTGGCTGATTGGCGTAACGACATTATTCAAGAAATCTACTTTATTTTTATTACTGATAAAAATTAAGGTCTTTTACGATGGTTCGTGTCATTGGTAGAGGCGAATTTGATAGAAGAAAGGAACAACTAAATCTTATGATGCGGATGTGTGCTAGGGTTTAGAAAGTCGGAGGAAGAGCGAGAGAAATATTGGGCATGATCAAGTACTTGAAAGTGGACATGTGACGAGTCGGAATGAAAGGGCGGAATTTTGGCCGTTGCGTGGCTTGAATGTGGAGGAAACATAGAAGTGAAATGGAACTAATGGGCCGATATTATTTGAATAAATAAAATAAAATAAATAAATTACTCAAATAAGTAAAATAAAAGAAATGTGTGGCGGGACAGAGTGGTGTAGCATTTTATCCTTTCTGCTTACTCCTTCGGAGAAATGGCGTGACGGTTAATTAGTTACATAATATGTAAGAAAAAATATTTATAAGTTTATTTTTTATTTTTTAAAGAGTCTTTAATTAGAAAATAAACATAACTATAAAAAAAGATTGCCGATCCCGATAAACCGCGCCATTTTCGCAGTTTGCCATCGGGTGCCATTAGCAAAAACTTATAAATTAAATTATAGAAAATACAACAACATAGTTACGAAAATATTTAAAAAGTTTACAAATATAAAAATACAAAAATAAAAAAGAATAGAGATACGAAAAAAGATACATAGTATACAATTGCTCAAATCCATTACATCAAATGGGGTTTCATTCCTCCGAATTTTTATTTTTTTACTTAAAAAAATTGATTGTAAAATGTTACACATATCCAAGGATTTTTTTCAATTTTTTTTTACGATGTCATATGATTTTCAAAGCGCTGGTTTGCAAATAGCGCTTTTTTTCAAATCGCTCGCAAAATTCCTCCATTTAGGGCGCATGCGGTTTTGTGACGTCACAGCAATATAGGCGCTTTCTACGGATCTGAATTTCCCGCAATTCACGGTAGGACGGGTATGGACGTCATTAGCTTAATACCGGGCGGTAAAAATCATTCGTATTTTCCGAGTTTTTAAAACATAAATTCAACAAAGGGGGTGGGGAGAGATATTTTTTTTTATTTTTATTTTTTATTTTTTTAATTTTTTTATTTTTTGTTTTTGTTTTTTTTATTTTGTTTTGTTTGCTGTATTTGTTGGTGTGTGGGGGGGGGGGGGAGGGGGGGGGGGGGGGGGGGGGGGGGGGAGGGGGGGGGGGGTGGGGGGGGGGGGGGGGGGGGGGTGGGGGGGGTTTTTGTGTATTCACTGTTTTTGTTTTTTTTTGGGCGGGGGGTTGGGGGGGGGGGGGGGGGGGGGGGGGGTGGGAAAATTGGTGGGTGGTTGGTGGTGGGGGGGGGGGGGGGGGGGGAGTATTGTTTATTACACATATTTTGTTGGAACTCTGTCTATTGGCCTTTGATATGATTATTTGACCTTGTATTCTGTAATGTATCGCTGTTGAAGTTCCCTAATGAAAAATAATATAAAAAATTAAAATATTGTAGGAGATTGTAAAAATAATACCTTTTAAAATTTATAAACGTTTTGAAAGAATATTCATGTTATCTGGAAGAACCCATTAATGGTGATATCAATATAAAAGAAGTTTCTGTCTTCTAACCAATATCTCAGTGTAAAAAAAATTTTATTCACAATGTTACATGATCTTTAATTTCATGGGCAACAATATTGAAAATTGAGATGGAATTAAATATTCCAATGTTCTCTGCCCGAACTTGTTTTTTAATCTTGGGCACAATTAATACCGTCCATGATGTGAACATGTTAGATAGTTAGTATTATAGAACAATACTACTTTAATGTTCGAAGACATTACAATTTTGCTACTTGAGGGAGACATACATATTATATTATTTATATATTATATATATGGTTTTAGTTACACTGAACTTGTACTCATAGATATCACCGGTGGCAAAATCGTGGTGTATAAATCAATTTTTTTTCTCTCTTAAAATTAAAATGAAATAAAATAATATAGGTACTTAATGTTTTTAATCTAAACAAAAAGCCAAAATAATTATTTGTAATTTATTCCATTAGACACCACGTAAAAATTATGAAGTTTTCGTATTTTCTTCTTGATTGAATCTGGGCCAATATTTTTTTAGGTTTTCAAAAAAGTTTCCGGCGCATTCCACCGGAAAATTAATCTCAGTTAATACGGGCGGTGGATGGAAAATTAATCAGTTTTAACTGAGGCGATATTAATTCCAAAATTAGGACGTGGAGAGTTCTCGACCCCCTGAGTAAGGGTTAAGGGTGGCGGTCAACAAATCTTGGTCGCCAATTTTATGTTTTTACAGTATCCGGGCCACTTGCTTACTGTCTTCCGCCACTTTCTAGTATTTCACCTTCCTTTGCTGAGGTTTTCTTCTTTTAATTCTAACACGTACCACTTCTAGCGTCCTTCCACGCAGGACTTGGGTGTCTCGTGACTGATTTAAAGAAGATTTATTCACTAAAATATTAAGGATAAAAAATATGATAATGGAACCGAGTTATGGTCTAGTGAAAGAATCTCTAGGTTCGAATCCCACAGCGGCAAAACTTATTCCTGCTTTCTGGCACAGTTGGTTCCGACTGTTTAAAAGCAGTCCCAATATATCACAAGAGCTACAAGAATTATTACAAAAAAAAAAAAAACAGGGATTTTACATACATAACCAGTAGTCGAAAACTAATAACATATACCTAAATCCCAATGCATTACTTACTATTACTTCTACTTTCCCTTATCCGTATCCAACGGTGCATAAGGGCACTGTATTGGTAACAACCAAGTGCAGTTGTATCTGTGATCATTTTATTACATTAGAGGTAAATATGAGATTAGTCTTCACACGCTTCGAGAACCATTCTAGAGGTATCAAACATCAAACATGAAATATTAATTTGAAAATCAAGTGTAAATAAGTATTTCATGTTAACCCCCTACGGGAATCGAACCCGCGACATCATGCACAGTAGCCAAATTCGTCGCACCACTATCACGTAGGTATACGTGCGAGAAAGCTATTTGTCCGGGGTCACCACGGGGACTGCCCCAACAATTGCGATTAATTCAATTGATATCGGTGACTTAAGTTAAATCATAAATAAGACGATGATTTAAGTGGAGCGAGTAAGTTGATAAGCGATTTGTTCAACAGATAACAATTTCATAATAACAATTTAAAGGTCTACGGTGGAATTTGAGAAAATGCCAATAATCATTACAAATCATCCAATTGCTCTACTTTTCAGTAAAAATCGTTATTCCGGCAAATTGATTATCTACGGTAGGTATCCACATCAAATCTTTAAACAAACAAAAGACATTATTGGATTTCAAAATAATATTATTCTTAACCCCATAGATGACCACAATAAATGGACGAAGAAGAAGGTTTCTCGTAAAATCTTGTTAATAATGTACTCTATAAACGTATACCTAAAAGTAATAAAAAACATTTGGGTTATATATAAACACTTTTATTGAATATAACTGAAAAAACCATGTTTAGCGGCCGACTGGGTTCTGCAATAAAGTATTCAAGGTTACTTAGGTACCTAATTTTTAATAATAGTGAATACCTACCAAAGCAAAAACATGTTTAAAAAATTCTAAATGTAGGTCTAATGTTTAATATTTTATGAATTTGTGGATGAAAAAAAAGCATGTTTTTTACGTCTTATCTAAATTTTTATCGAAAGTGAAAACTCCAAAAAATATACATTTTCTATCTACATCAACAGCTCTTATTTCGCGCGTGGTTGATATTTAGCTTAGCAGGACTCCACAGTAATGCAAATCGCTTTCCACTAACCCCAAATTTCAATATAGGGCACATGCGAGAACAAACGAAATTTCTTTTCCATGGATTCACGGCATCAACTATTACAAGTACAATGACAAATCAATTACTTCTCAAGTTGCAAATATAGTTACGTTAACTGAGGAATTGAACGTCTAATCGAGGTACTCTGATTAAGTCTTTAACTTTTTGCAACACCAGGACGTACTTATTAATCAAATCCCTGCAAATAAAGAAATAACAGCCAGACTTTTTTCTTGTTAACAAAGGCAACCTATTTAAATAATTCACTTTTATTTTAGTTTAAGTGCCGATAAATATATATGAATTGCAAACACTTTGGCACACAATAAATGAAAGAGAGAGTTAATTATTATAGTGAAAAAATAAAATGATAAAAGGAAATTTTTATAACAATTAAACATAGTTCTGCCGTAGTTAGAAAAACCGTGACTAAGAGTCATCCATATTATAATATTACGTAATAATACATTTAAATGTACATTTTTTCACTTTCTTAGGAGAAAGTTTTGAAGAAATTGTTTTGTGATAAGTTTTTCTTAAATGTTCCTTTTCGTAAATATGAACGATCCCCCCTAGTAGTAAATATCGGTATATATCCGCATTGATAAATTTCGAGAAAAATTAACTTTCGAAGTGAAGAGATTCTTCAATACTGAAAAGCAGGATTTCGCCTTGCCAAAGTATGCAACCAAGTTAGACAATATTTGTATAGTCTAAAAAGTTTGTAGTATTAGGTACGGCGCCGATCAATTTTCTTCGTAACAAGTATGCTATAAAAATCCTATCCATTGAAAATGTATTATTCCATTCGTAGGATTTAGTATTCTATTGGAACCTGACCATGAAATGTACACACTTCATAAAGCCTTTCAGGAATACTTGAAAAATTTGACCCTCCATTTCATACCCTTTCAGAATATTTTCATTACGTTACTAAAGAATGAACAAAAGTGGCCCAATTTTAATCAATACATGAAATTAATTCAATACATTAAAACCACAAAATGCTTGAGAATACTTAAATTAGCGTTAATGGATAGGTTATAATGGAAAAATAATCAATGATTTAAATAATGTGTGCATCTATGCATTCAACACAAATTGTAGACCAACAATCATTAAATGCGTCTGCATATTATTATACATGTAAACGAGGCATTAAACTAATTTGCACTAGTGCGAAATTCACTTTTTTTTTACCTAAGAATAGTTTATTGAGTCTTATTTATTTTTGACCTTACCTAGGAAGGTGCACGGGAACTTTCGGCCAATCGCTTACTCTGTAGCCCGGAGGCAGTTTGTGGAATCCAAGGAGCGGATATCGTATGATGATGTTTATTTATTTTTATTCATTTGTACCAGAGGGAATTTTTTCCGTTTCCTTTCGTTTGAAAACGCTTTGATTTGAAAAATGCTCTTATGTTGCAGTGCGAAAATGGCTTCTAAAACAGCAAAAAAATGTGGGTGTAGAAAAATAGGCGAAAAAATCACAAGATAATTGGTACAATCCTTATGTTAATCGGATGATTTAAGCGAATTACTTAAAGTACGATGACGTCACCAATCGCATGTAAAAACCCTAAATGATCGTATCGTAACAAATCGATGATTTTTCTACTTTTTGTTTTTTTTTTTACATTCTAAAAAAAATCCTTGCAAAAGCTTAATCTCGTATTCTTTCGTTGTTAGGAAGATAAGTGTCTGTGACGTGTAATTCGGCGGTTTTCATTTAAAGTTGTGAGAAATCTCCAGGCTGACCCGTGGGGCGCCCTACATTATCAGCAGCGGTGGGAGGACGATAAGTTGACGTTTCTTTATTGCCTTTCCCAGATGACAATTGGATAAGCCGTGACTGATGGGGCACCCGTTCTACTCCTACCCAGTTCCGTGGCCGTATAATGCGGGTAAAGAGACTAGAGACTACTTGGCACGAGCCGTGTTTCATTTTCTAAAATAATAATATTTCATATGAGTCGTTAGTAGTAACGAAGGCGGCGATGTAGGTCTGACAAATTTTCGGAAATTTTAAAATGATAAAATTGTAAACTTGGTAAGAATTTCCGTTTTCGATCCCAGTCAGACTTTCAGACTCTTAAATATGCACTTTGAAGCATTTTAATGGCCGCTCATTGATTGTGATGGGATAAAAAAAAATTATCAGATCTTGAGACAAGATTAGTTTTCGGCACAGCACTGATTTTTATGTTGCTTAAATGTTACGTCAGAGAACATTGCGTGTGCCAAATTTATTTATCTATTCGACTAAATGATACACTTTGGATTAAGCGCTGAAGCGTAAGACTGATGATTGTTATGCCTTCTTTGTCCTAATTAAAATATTGTATATACTTATAATGTTTCTGAGCCTAAAATTGTGGATACCACAACAAATACGTAGAAGAAAAAAAAAGTATTAGTATACCTTATTAACCCGCAGATCAAGCCCCGGTTTTTATTTGGTAAATAACACAGTATAGAACCGCTTAGTAGATTTCATAAAATATGTACATATATCAAATAAAAAAAAGATACTTGAAAGCAGTGTATGACCGTTCAAAAACATAAAAAGATCTTTGTGATCAGTTGTAAATATACCAAGTTTACTATCATACAATTTTAGATGAAAAAACAAAAGTATTATATTTGTTGGCTGTAAGAATGCTTTTTTTTCGACTAGCTAATACTTAATAATAAAACTGGCGTGAAGCGTAAAACTGATAATCTGGCCTTCTTGTCATGAAATAAAAAAGCTCTTGGTGTATCACTGCACATTGTAGGCGTAGTAGTTTTGTACATGTAATTATTTAGTCATGGGTATTCACAAACATATTTTTTAGTTACATTAAATATTTCACAATTAAGAAACAACAATATTTTGATTATGCTTATTTAGCCTAAGTTGATTGCGTATGTAAATGTGTGGTATAATGATAAGGGTGTTGACTTGGGATTGTCTTGTTTGGGTTCAGAGTAACCAAAATTTAGCGCTTTCTATTGAGTTGGGTAGTCTAATAGGATGCCATGGTTAAATATATTAGTGTAATTACATACAACACGAATATTGTAGGAAAATTCTAAATATTGTTTGAGCCTCTGTAAGGAGGAATTTTCATCCAACTGTATGAAATATTTGAGTACCTACTTATATACCAAGAACGCAAATGTTTTATTCAGTAAAAATTACTTAGTATTTTATTTTTTTACTAATATTTTAATTGTGTATAGAAACAATGAAAATAGCTTTAGGTTCAAATTTGGCTGGCAGTGGTGACACCTGCCGCGTAATTCTTTTTAGTTATCATGCCGCTATAACTTTTTTCGCTATTACTTTAGCGCACATTTGTCGTATGGAACATTTAATTTCAAACATGTATGATTATGTAGTACAAGGACTTTTTTTCCGATTTTTGGATTTAAAGTAGAGAATAATGGATATCGGGGTGTATGCATCCCACAAAATATCAAAGAGGCAACATTTTGAGAAAGAAGACCGTAACTATAGGTTTAGTTGACATCTGACACCGGTGTTGCCGAGCGGAAAGCGAAAATGTGGCAATATTAAAAAATATTTAATTTAAATTTATTAACTGATTAACCGGAAGAGGATGTGGGCCACCAGGATTAGACCCTGGTGGTTATGGTTTTATGTGGGTGCACATAAAGAAATGAAAGAGTACTTACAGTTTTACAGTGCACATTTATTACACAGAATTTAACGAGAATAAAATACAATGGAAATACAATAAACTTAACTAGTTAAACTACGGTTGAAAAGGATAATGGAAATGAAAAATAAATCTAGTTTGCCCCACAATTTGGCGGCAAGAAATGCGCAAAATTGACGTCTCGTCACGCAGAAGGTCAAAATATCTCTCCGCTATTGTCCGAAAGTGTTCGGTGTAGTTTGGCTCGTTCGTTCGTCCCGCGTCGCCGCGTGACGTCATTTCTTCCGCCACAAGGACGTGTCATGTATGTATTAATTTTAGGGAATTGCTAATCGCTGCGCTGGCTCTACATAATACCGAATGCTAAACACCAAACTTGCTAACTACACGTGCTTGGAATGTGTGCAGAACGGTAAAGTTTTGAATGCATTAAAAAGAGTAAGTTAGTAAACACAATATTATGAAATCGTCACGATTGCAATAAGTAAAGGAAAGCATCCCTCGCCGTGGCACGTGGCACGACCACCGAGCCCATTAGTATTCAGTTACCGCGTCATTTCATTACGGGACCCAGCTAGGGATAAGCGGTGTATTTCATCGCAACGTAAACACTAACTTTACAGTATTACCTACGTGGACTTGTCTTTTCTATTTAAAGTTTTATGATTTTATTGTATAAAAAAAAATCTAATTGAAAGTAGGAATTTTTTCATACCTACTATTTTTAAAATATGAACATCAAAAGCTTGTACTCACTATCTTAAGGTTTGGAATTGAAATAATTGTTGCTTAGAATAATTTATTTTATTTATTTGAATATATTATAAATCATTGAAAACTTTTTTACATGATGAAATTTATAGATATTAATGATATATTCGCTGTGATAACGTACAGAAATAACATAAAATAATATAGTGTTTTCAAATGATAATTTTTTTACTAAATTATGTAAAAAATACCTAATGAACTGCTATCTCTTGTAACAGAATGCAATTTTTTATTTTGCTATACCTAAATAAATGATGCTGAAATCATTTATTGTGTTGGTATGAATTCATAGTGTTTTGAGCTTAAAAAAATTGTAACAAACCAAGATTGTCTACAAATTACTTACTGATCACATTAAAAAATATTTAATTTTGTATGGTTATTTTTTCTGTTCGATTATTTGCGGTCGAACAAACTTCCGAAGGTTCATTTCGTCTGGCTTCATATTATTTTACCGCCATTTTGTTTTGTTTTTTCAGAGGCAGATGGCGCCACTGCGGTCAGAGTTGGCGGGAAAGCCGCCGGCGGAAGTACGCCCGCCGCGCCGCAGCCCGGAGCTTCTGCACTTTGTAATTTCAGCTCTACTTTAAATCGATTGTTTTACTTCTGTTTTTGCCTGTTTTGTGAAGCTAAAAACCTCTCGTAGAAGTTAAAAATTCAATTGTATCGAACAGAGAATAGGAAATAAACGCCAACTGTATCAGAGTGGAGTTTTCTCCTGTTTTTTCATTATTACGTAAATTTTATTTAGAAAATGTTTTAAACAACGATTTTACCTAGCAATTGCATTATTGAACATTAAATACTAATTTGAATACGCGATACTTTTTGTAACTTTTGTTGTAAAAACTTTAGATCAATAATAATTCCTTACAAAAGGTGGTATGTCCGTAAAATTAACATTACAGAGAAATTCTGAAACCTTTTTTTAAATAAATGTACTAATCTCGAAAAAAACTACAAAATAAAATGAGAAAAGACTCAACGTTACTTGTTCTACTTACTTTAGTCTACCCCTTCACAATTTATAAAATGAATTTTCTTACATAAATAATCTAACACTTAGAAAAGAGATTGATCATTGGATCAGGAAGCCGATTTTCACCTACTTAGCTTCTAGCGTATTATTATAATAATATTATGGAACGTAGTAATAATAATTTATGTCTTATCAGCGAACATAATTTTGTCATAAATTTATGAGATAGCCTGTAAAGTATAAGACAAGATGATAATGCGATATAATTATTCAGGTCGGAAAGAAGAAATAAAATTAAGAAAGTGAAAAATATTACGTTATCAACATAAAATATATTACTTACAGTTTAAAGTTAGGGTAACCTGTAAAGTTTGTAATACCTAACAATGTCTAACAGGATAATTTTATAAAACTCACGCAAAGTCAATACATAAAAAAACTGTAAATGATCTAAATTCAATGTAGAACGGTGTAAAGAAAGTTTCCATAGTAAAAATTATAACTTATTAATTTATATACATTTTCGATTATATTAATAAAAGGGAAGAGTTTCCATTTTATATAGTTTCGTGTCGATACTGTATTGATGGCCTTGCTTAGGAGGGATCAGAAAAGGTAACTTTTCGCTTTTTCCTTCTGCTATCGGCCATTCATATCAATTACCGGACAAAAAGCCCCCAACTTACTTGCGATAGCAAGAAAAATAGCCAGAGCAAGTACTAAATATGTGAATAGTGGAATATTTTATACTAAAATCTAGTAAGTACTTTTAAAACAATGTGTTAAGTTTTTACATTACTAAGCACTTATTCTGTTAATGCATACATCTATGAACTAATAGATAATAAGGAAAAAGAATCAAAAAGGGAACTTATTACTGTTTTGAATGTAAAAAAATATGTGTGTAACCTTGGAAAAATTACTATAATAATAGTAATATGTCTGTGTAACAGATGAAAAGAACAGCTGAGTACCGGGATAATGATTGCTGTAAACCAATCCAATCCCCTGTATTAAAACCATAGTAAATAAATAAAGAAGCACTAATTACAATATTTCAATTTAAAAAATCAACGCATCCTTTACAGAGAGCGAATAGCAATGCGGCCTCTAAACAAGAATTCACGAGAAGGGCGTTTCCATACAAATTTTCCAAAAATATACGCTTCCAAAAAATAATTTCATAACACCACTTATTATCAAATTCCACCGTCTAAAGACTCCAGCACTTAGGCCAATACACGAAACGTGTGACATAGATATCTTGTGATGACGTAAATGTCTATTGATGACGTAGTGAGTGACGTAGTGGGTAACTAGACATCTAGACACGGTAGTATTTTTCAAGTATGGAATGTCACTTCTCTGAAATTCTTGATCGAAGTATGCGGCTTATAAAAACTGCTTTTGTAAAAAATATCTTTAATTGCATTATCAGTAATAAAATATTTTAAATATTCCTTTTTTTGGAAGTTTTGTAGAATAATATACCATAATTTTTATTTTTTTTCAAAATAGTTTTTGGCTGGTTTGTATCCT
This sequence comes from Micrasema minimum, assembly GCA_022494985.1. Taxonomy (NCBI): domain Eukaryota; kingdom Metazoa; phylum Arthropoda; class Insecta; order Trichoptera; family Brachycentridae; genus Micrasema; species Micrasema minimum. The sequence goes on from JAGVSP010001436.1 coordinate 94,109, forward strand.
AAAACACTCGCCAAATGTAGTAAGATTATTTTTTGTTAGTTAATGATTAACTAATTATTAATTAAGTTAATGATGATTTATCTATGATTCTAACGACCGACGTCGACGTACAGAAGTCGTTTTCCGTGGATGTAGTGTGTACATTACATTACTTCCATAATTTATTAAGACCACTTATATATTTTTTAAAAGTTTTTTTTTTATACATTTAACTATTTTTCATTGTTTATGATTTGTTATAACTAATTAATTAAATTATCTATGTGTGTCATATTTTAGTTATTTGCATACTTAAGCATGTTGTGAACAATTTAAAGGATAATATAATTGGTCTACCACCTATCTCATATAATTTTTTTTTGTACTATATTTTATTTCCAATTGTCTGTTTTTGTTCCATAATAAAATAAAATAAAAATAACGAAATTGTAAATGTACATTTTTAATTAAAGTTGCATTCGAAATAGTTTATAAATATTTTAGATTTACTATTTAAAACCAGTTTTTTTATTATTGCGATCGTGATGATATCCAGAAACAGAAAATTTTAGAAAAAATAGAAGATAAAATTTTACGTAAATTTTATAAATCTATCGAATGGAGTCCATTTGCTCCACATAAATGTAAATGATAACGATTTCATTTTTATACGAATAAAAAAATACATTACCAGAAACCAGAAACACCATCGTTATGAAATATTTTCTAAAGCGCTCTTCTTTTAAAATAATTATTTCATTTTGGTATCTAATGTGTAATTTCTAAATAATATTATTGATTGTTGACAAAAATAGAATTATAAAAAATACATTGAACTAAAAATACATATTTATAATAATTTTCATTAAATATTAAATATCATTCAGGATACCACTACTAGTATTAAGTGTAGCTCTAATTAATTGATATGGTACTGTACATAAATGTGTGAAGATTCTCAGAAAAAGGACGAATCGAACAAACACAGAGAACCACCAAACACAAAAGTACACAGGGAACTAACTAATCTGTGATTATATCGTATATCTTCCAAAAAGTTCCCGCATAATCGTTGGCAACCAAAGAAATGCTCTTTTATTCCCATTATTCCCGACAAAACAACAGATTCAATAAACCTACTAAAGTAGTATGAAAACGACGGAAGAAAAATGCGTAGTCAATAAATAATTGCATTTTTTTTTTAGCAAAACGAGATTTAGTGCTTTTTTACACTATCTTAAAGTTTACTTGTTTTTTTCAGGCACCTAAAACGCGCGATGCACAAGAATGACTCATCCCAAGAAAGTTAGTTTAGTGAATAAAATATATAAAGTCCATGTTCACATGTTCACAAGTGTTCACATGTGAAACGTCGCGCCATTTCACTGTATATATACAAGTTCTGATAATTAGCAGATATAGATATCAAATATATCCATATCTGCCAATTATCAGAACTTGTATATATATACAGTAAAATGGCGCGACGCTTCACATGTGAACAATCTCTGTCTGGGGAATGTCGTAATACATCAAGTGGCCACTTAACCCAGCCAATGACAGGTCGTAAGCCCTGTAAACGCCTAGATATCCATATTCCCTTCCAAACTTCTCGTCTCTGTTGAGATGTCAAATTGTATATAAAGTCCTCTCCTTTCGTAATTTTTTCTATATTTTGCGTGAATGGCACCGTACGTATGAGTAATAAATATTTTTCTTTTCCCGCATGTGCTCCCATGCGGAGCATATGGATATTACTTCCTTATTTTAATTTTTAAATTATTTACAATCGTCGAATCTTTATTTTCGCAATTCGTGATTTTTTAGTTATTTATTTATTATATCAGTTTATTAGTCATGTTTTCCCCTGATAAATAACTTTAAGACCACTTTGTTGATTCCGGATGATAATGGATTTTTTGTAATGTCACAATAGTTAAAACTTATAAATTTAATTTATTTCGTTATTTCGCTTATCTTTTTGATTAATTATATGAACTTTTTAACCACTAAGTATTGACTAGAAAGTCATTGGGCTAAGAACGCTTTTTATGTTTTTGAAATACATAACAGTGTTAGTAGTTAAAACTAACCAATTGGCATATCTAAGTCAAATAAAAAAAACTGACTACGCATGTTTCTTCCGTCGACTGTACGTTTGTTCCCGGGAAATTAAAAATGAGTTAAATGTTTCTGCCACGAGAACGAGGGAAGAAATTAAATATAATATATTATAGTTTTGTCTTAATTGCCTGATTCTGGGGAAATCTGCTACGGTTTTTCGTTTCCTGAATTTTCTCATAAAGCGAAAGATAAAGAAGCAAATAAGTTTATTAATTTCGGCGCGGTAATGAAAGAAGTTTCCTGAAAAGTGTACGATTTACGTTTGGAATGAAATTTTAATGGCAACCGGTAAAAATACTTTTCTTTAAAATATGTAAGAACTTTAATGTTTCATGATTCTCGTTTGAAATTAAAATTTATTTAAACGTTTTTCGAAAAAAAAATTTTTCCCATTAAAATATGTAACGTTAAGTTTTATGAAGATTTTTTCTCAACGAATGGCAATAAAAAGTATTGTAATTAGGGTTGCCATTTTGCGAATTTAATAATGACTCCTTCATCATCATTTAGATTCTATAAACAGCTTCCAGGCTAAGCAATAGACTGCTAGTTTCAGTACTCCTTCCAAAGTCAGGTTCACATCCCGTAGCTCTGACGTAAACTGCCGACGGATAGTCAGCAGTGGACATCTAAGACACCGGGAATCGGACGCCTTGTGAAATTAATAGTCAAGCATGGTTGAGGCTTTCGGAAGACATACGTTGTATACCTAAATATGTAGTGAATTCTTTGTCTTAGAGTATGCAACACCAACTGTACCGCTACAATTAATTTGTTCATACTTATTAATTTGATAAATGTATTCATCTTAAATGAAAAACTGTTGAAACTGTATCTGTTGAAAAAAATAATATTGGTTCTCAAATCCAGGTTAGTGTTTTATTTGCGCAGTGGGATTCTTAAAGTAAAACAAAGCCACGAACGGCGACAGAATGTATCAGATTTCACGATAATAAAACCGAAGTAAATGTCTCGAGAGTGTGAATATTTTATTTTTACGGCAGAACAAGAACGTTGAGTGTCAATTTGAGGATATTAATAATGCCATTCTGGTAATTCCGGATAAGGAAGAATAAAATATAACGTATTAATGGTCCCCGTGGTGAGTATCGCCGAACTGCTGCAAATAATGTGTGAAATATTGGTATTTACGTTTTTCCTTTTTCTTTGTGAATTCCTTTCTGGGGGTGTTTTGTATCGAAGTAAAGCGCCCATTAAACGCGAAAGGAAGAAATGTTACACCCCTGAATATTGCATTACCCATGAACATAGATTTTCCCTTTCTTTTACTAGAATATTTAAAAAATACGATGGTGAAATGTTGTAGACAATATTAAGCCTTACATTTTAGTATTATTCCTCACTTACGCCAAGTTTACTACCACATGGAGCATTTGGACATCGCTAGATCCCTTTAACAGACCTGAAGCCGGCCAGCATTTTCGTCCACTCCTTCTTCAGTCCCGCATCCCACAGCTCAGCTGAGCACATCTGAAAGATGGACTATCCTGAGCTTACTTCGTCTTCACGCATCCGGTTATTGAAGGTTGAAGGTTGCTTCGGTTTAGTAAATTTTTAATGTGTTTAGTAAATGAATATTCCTTTTGAATTTAAAATTATACATCATCTTTAATCATGGACCATATCCGCTCCCTATGTGGAGCATATGGAATCCACAAACTGCCTCCAGGCCAAGCGATCGGCTGCCAGCTCCCGTGCATCCTCCCAAGTCAAGTCCACGAATTATAAAAGCTATGAATAGTCCTTATAGGCATTAGAAAATAAATCTATTTACGTTAAAATGGAAATGGATAAATCCTTAAAGGCGAAAATTGTTTCGCTTGAATAAAAATTGAGAACCAAAAATTGTCTAATAATAAAAATATTCATTGTTAAGTGCTTAATTGTGTTCGAAATAATAAGTTTTATTTCAAATATCAGATATAAAGTTCAAAATTATTTTGAGGAGGTCCGGGTATTGGCAGATAATTTTATTTTAAACTATATTGTCCACCTCCGGGCATCAATGCATGAGGCCTTGGGTTCGATTTCATACGTACCGTGTCGTTGACGTAAAATACAGAGCAATAAATTCGCAAAACGAGTGGAGTATATTAGATTTCATTCGCAATACTAACTTATTCAAGGAGGTTGAACTGTAAAAAGAATAATTACAATATTAATATTTATTAACAAAATTTTGAGTGTGTCCAAATACTTGCAGACAAAAACTGGATTTCACCCATTACGGGCTAATAATTACAATTTGACATCTCAACAGAGACGAGAAGTTTGAAAGGGAATATGGATATCTAGGCGTTTACAGGGCTTATGATCTGTCATTGGCAGGGTTAAGTGGCCACTTGATGTATTACAACATTTCCCAGACAGAGATTGTTCACATGAATAGCGTCGCGCCATTTCACTGTATATATATATATACAAGTTCTGATAATTGGCAGATATGGATATCAAATACTAGGTGAAATGGTGGCCACTTAACCCAGCCAATGACAGGTCATAAGCCCTGCCTGACATTCCAACTTCTCGTCTCTGTTGAGATGTCAAATTGTTAATATTTATTACTTATTTATATTTCATATGTAATACCTTGGATTGGCACTGAAGGGTAAGACTAATCGTCTTGCCTTCATGTAACAAATGTAAAATGTATGAGTAGATGCCAGATGAATTAAAAAATGAACAAAATTTAAAGTTATTTAGGGCTAAGTGTAAAAAATATATATATGTGAGAAATATTACTGTAGATATTATATCATGGCTAAATTGAATTAATAATAATAATAGGATAAGAATAGTTAGGAAAAAAATAAATTAAGTGTAATGTAAAATATATTAGTCTATGTAAAAAATTATACATACCAAATAAATATAATAATTTAAAAAATGATCAAGATTTAATGCACTTGGTGTAGGTACCTACCAGTGCATTGCCCTATGCACTATTGGGTGCGGACAAAAGAGAGTAGTTGTAGTATTTTGGATACAAATTTTTGACAATAAAATAACACGCACCATGAATTAAAATACAAGTGATCGGTATTTTACAACAATACCGTATAATTTAAGTTTACCGTCCAGTCGACTATTTAAAAATTCAACGCGAGTCCGAACCCGATCGGTTGATTTTCTCAGGTTGGGGAAATGAGAATACAAACACGTGGATGTGAACTTTTAAGCCGGAAGTAATTACATTCCATACTCCATACCCCATCGGACGGCTGAGGGGGGGTATTCTCATGTGTGACGAAACCTCGCGTATGACAGATATCTCCAAATATCGTATTGTAGACGAAAAAATGATTAAATAGCAGAGGTATTAATCCTCCCTTTAAAAAAACATTGATGGTAAAAAGTACATTACATAATTGAATAAATACAAAATTAAAAAACATGAGACTGGCTAGTTAGTTGGTTTTTATTATTTGTGTAACATGCATTAGAGAGATTGAAATTTCTGATAGAATCTGTCCCTTTTAATTACATTTATTTAGTTAAGGTACGTACGTATGCATTAAAATTCTTTGACCAAAACGTAATAATAATACAATTTGACATTTCAAGTTAGGAAGGGAATATGGATATCTAGGCGTTTACAAGGCTTATGACCTGTCATTGGCTGGGTTAAGTGGCCACTTGATGTCCTACAACATTCCCCATTTCACCTAGTATTTGATGTCCATATCTGCCAATATACAGTGTAACATGGCGCGACGCTTCACATGTGAACACTCTCTGTCATCGATTGAGAAAACTGCTAGGCATTTTAGCAGAAACCTTTACGATTGCAAGTGAGATTCTTGTGCAAGTGTCTACAAGTATTTGGACACACTCAAAATGTTGGTTATTTTGAAAAATGAATTATGTTACAAAATTTACGCATCAAAGTAGAATTTTTTTCTAGCTTTTAGCAAATTCGTGGAATTTTTTAGTATTGTAAACAGCTTCTTTCAGGAATAAATTATTCTTTATAAAAATACAAATATTATTTTTACTTGTCACTACAAAACCTACCTCTTTAGTTGTTTTTTTTACTGACACTATGTTTTAAAACCGCTATTTATATTGATCAAAGTAGATACGATTTCGCCATATTTTTAACGTTTTTTTATAACACTTGTTTGCGAGTGATATTCACAACAATAAATACATGAGTTTAATTGAATCATCATCATCATCTCAGCCCGTTGAGGTCCACTGCTGGACATAGGCCTCCCCCTGCCGTCTCCACTCCTCCCGATCCTGTGCCGTCCCCATCCACTGTCTTCCAGCAGACTTCCTGATGTCATGTCATCCACCCATCTCATCGGTGGACGTTCTTGAGGCCTCTGGTTCCTCGGTCTCCACACAGAACGCGTTTCGTCCATCTGTCGTCCGTCATTCTGGCTATGTGACCGGCCCATTTAATTGAATACTGGATATAAAATGTGACATGCGTGCCAAATTGATGGTACAGAGATATTGTAGAAATGAGATAAGATGTGCAAAGGTAAATGTTTGTCCTACGCGATACTACAATTGGAACTACAATCTTTATAAAAACTAAAAAATTTTTTTAAAGGCACTACAATTATTTTCTGCGATATTATATAGAATATTTCTGCATAGGTATTTGTTTTTTTTCGGCACTTTTGGCGGTGTCCTATTTTAGTTCCAGTTTTTAATTTATTGCGTTGAGATTTGAGAATCGTCACCCGTGAGTGGGTCACCTATCATCAGCTATTCATTTATCCCGTCATTTCCCGCTTGATTGGAAATTGAATAACTAACGGCTGTTTTACTGCAGCAGGAACATCGTTAAACCCCAATCAACCCTTTCGTTTTATGCATACTATATGACCGGTGTTATATAATCACGGAACGAATTTCCACATCAAAGAGTTTCGTTTAGTTCTATTTTCATGGCAAATTTCTTACATTTTACAAATTAATATCATCGTCATTTTGTGTTTCTAAATACGGACAAACTTTCTTTATCACTGTAAGATTGTTCAGATTTCTTTATCGCATTTTTAGGATAGTGATAAAATAACGAAAGGCTTATTTTATACATACGCAAAATGCAGAACCATTTTCAAAAAGAGTGGGCTATATCGGATGTACAGTGACTATGAATGTTCTGAGAATTTCGTGAATCTCACGTCACGTAAAGGGTGAGCATCCACTATGTGCGCTCCGCACTCCTGCAACTGCTCCAATGAAGACGCTATTCGCACTTTTATATGCAACACGCCAAGCATACGAACATAGCAACGTTGCACGCTCCATGTTCGCGAATGTACTCACTATCGGGAGTGGTTACAGGAGCGCGGAGCGCAGAAGGAGCGCGTAAAGTGGTAAAAATTCTACTTGTTGTGTTAAATATAGACATGCTTTTTTTATCATGTAATATATTGATAATGTAGTTCACAAGTAGTGCATGTAAAAATATCATGTACATAGTTGCATTGACTAATCCTGTGTCGAGAATTTATAGTGAAAACACATCAAACCATGCACTTTTCTACGATTTTTGAAAGGAATGGTAACTACTACTACTATTTTGCTGTATCCGCACCCAGTGTTGAATAAGGCACTGCATTGGTACTCCAAGTGCAGAGTCTCTTGATCATTTTATTACACGAGGGTAGGATGATCAGTCTTACGCTTCAGTACCAGTCCAAGGTGTCACACATGAAATATTAATATGAAAATCACATGACCCGCGACCTCATGCACGGTAGCCAAATACACTATCACTATGCTACGAGGTAAAGGAATGGTAAACTCGAAGAGATTTGAATGTGTTCAAATTCTTACAAATGCTGGGTTATGCCCATGATGGGCTTGCATCAATCATTATTAACATCTCATCATGAATATGGATTATCTAGGCCATAAAAACACCTGAAGTCCCATAACCCACCCCTTCCCTGACCCACCCCACCGCCCCCTGATCTCATTATACCACTATTGACCTTTGGTCTGGCTGTGTGCCAAGGGTATCCGGTTCATTCCGGTGAAAATATATCCACCGTGCGTTTGTGGAGTCAAGGTGGGATCTTCTTATTGGTCGTAACAATGTGTGAGTCTTTGTTCAGGCCCTTGGAAACGAAATAAGACAAAGAAAGAACATGGTTTTGTGCTTAAAAACATGTTACAATATTGCGCTTAAATTTGTGCAACAATTTAAAAACAATTCGTTCAAAATTGGATTATGGAGGTGGGTAGAGTTGAGATAAATAAAAAACATCACTGATATTTATGATCAAACTAGATATAAAACATCTAACTCAAATACATACTTTGAAAATGTACCCAAAACAAGTGGACCTGACCATTTTAACGGTAAGATTTCAATTTTAAAAAAAAATCAAAATTGTTTTAAATATAAAACCGTATAAAAATATTGTATTTACGAAGGTAACACTTTAGTAAAATACAAAAAAAAAATATTTTTACCACAAAACCTTTTCCCCACCGTTGAAAATAGGGGTTTTTTCAATTTTTTTTTTTACTGTAAATGGTACCTTTATTTCAAACTTTGAATCTGTTGTGACACTGATTTTGTTTGGGAAATATTTTCTTAAATTACCGTAAAGTTACATGAAAATTAAAAAATGTAATTATAAAAAAATAAAAAACCCACCCATTTAAAAAACATGGTTTTTGATAATGTTTTAAATTTTTTTTATCTAAGTAAAGGGGGAGCACGAATCAATTTAATTTGTTCCGATACTGATAATAAAATTCATTTCCAAAATTTTTTTTAAAAAA
>JAGVSP010001437.1:0-39790 GCA_022494985.1 Micrasema minimum
TTGATGCCTACTTTCCATTTATTGAGTAAGTTAATCATTTAAATTATTTCAACCTCAACAAGAACTCACAACTTCTATCCATGTGCAAAAAAAACTCCTGCAGTTTTTTGGACAAGTTCTTTTCAGAGCACACTGAAATAATGAGTTTAAAAATAATCATACATATTTGGCACATTATAGATATTAGATAGATTATGAACTTTAAATCGTTTACATAACATATTATACCACTCTCTAACCACCACTCTCAGCCATTATGCATAGATTTTACAGAAAAATTCATGTACTTTTCTAAAGGGCAAAATTCACCTTATTAACTAACTTAAAAAGAACTAATCCCTGCGAAAAATCTGTTTCTGCCATATTTTGTTTGTATTTCTAGGAGTCATGGTTTTGTGCTGGGCTCGGATGGGAGTATCATATTTGAGATATCTGTCCACAACAAGGGGGACCGGCGTACCTGGCGCAGGTGAAGGTGACGCTCATGTCCCCCGCCAGCCTGGCGCGCCTCCCGGCCCTCTGTCGCGCGGAACCAGACATCATTTGCAATATAGACAACCCACTGCTCATGAACTCCACCAAGGTAATGACTCACATTCACGTCATGGTTCAAAGAGTTCAATCACCAAAAGGTTTACAGATCTGCCGAGGAATCAGAAACAATGAGGCTGAAGTTAGGTAAATAGCTGATAATCTCTTTTTTTAATCCATTCTAAGAATGATTCATGTCACAATGTTTCAAAAGTGTGTAAAATGAAAAGCACTTGTTCTTTCATAGGCCTGATATGTGTCATATCTTGTGCCCTAATTTTTTAAAGTAATCTGCAAACTTCTTATTGCATTTTTTATAATAATATGCAAGTGTTTTTACCAATTCAGAAACTAACATTGGAGATTGACATGCGCGGAGTGTCACAAACCTCTCGCGCTGGAGACCATCTGGAATTCCTGGTTCAGGCCATCACCAAAAGTGATGAAGTGAACGCAGAGAACAACAACATTGTCGTCACTCTTCCTCTCATGGTGGATGCTAGAGTGGCCATTGCAGGGTAATTCCCACTACACTTTATTTCTTTCTTCTTTCATTATTTACTCACAGTCAAAACTAGATCAAATTGCCTTCAAAAGAAAATGCATTGCCTTAATACTCATCCATATTTTCAGGAAATCCCTTCAAGACACTTACTCGTATTCTCTCTTAGAGAATGGTACAAGTGAACTTGTGCGTTTTAAACAATTTTACGAGGTTCAAAAATTTGGGAAAAGTCCCGTAGAAGAAGTTTAAATTATAGTCACCATTCCCTATAAATACAAACAAAATGATAAGGAATTCATATTCGCTCTCATTTATCAGCCAGAAGGTTCCCAACACGGTCAACCATTTTCCTGTACTCAAAAAGACAAATTGAAATATGCTCATGATGATATTCCCGTGGAAGATACGTTGCATGATGAGATTTTAAGTAACTACGAAACGGAAAACAGCACTAGAACAAAGAGATCTATTAGAATCCACAACAAACGAGATTATTTCAAGCCCATTGTAAGATCCGTGGATAATTACGTTGATTTGAGAAATTTTGGTAAAATGAGAGTGAAGCGGGAGGTAGAGAGACACGAAGTAATAAAGCTACCTGCTAATAGAACTATTATGTTGTCGTGTGAAGATCCGCACGTAGTTTGCCATGAGCTGGAGTGTACTATCGGACCATTCCGTCGCCCGCAGCACGTAGCTAGACTTCTACTGACTTTGGCACTCAACATCTCACTAATAAAAGGTTTGAAACCATTCATCATAATAATATTACTGTTGTTCACACTCCTTTACTTACCTCATACAACATACGAATTAAAGACAACACAATTGAAACACTGATTGCAGCGTTGCCTTGATCATTTTTAAAAACTTTACACTACACACTAATAACTCGCATTTAAACTGTATTTTCAGATAAATTAATGGGCAGAAAGGACATCTTAGTATATTCATCTAACAGTTCTGCGGCCATTAAGGGTCCAGATGGGGAAGGAAGTTGGAGTACAGAGGCAGTGGAAGCCATCTTCGTCAGCGCGACTCCTGCAGGGCAGGTGGAGGCCTGGATCATCGCTCTCTCCGTCATATTGGGGATGCTGTTACTGCTCATAGTCACAATGGGACTTGTCAAGGTGATAATTCAATACACTACACTTGCATTAGGGAGTATATGCAGTGGAATCTTTTTAACCAACCCAGGCCTGAGGCACCACATCACAAATGCTATTACATTATGAATATTGTAGGTTACATAGACCCCATAAAATTATGCTGCAACTAAATCTGCAGAATGTGTTTTACCTGACTTTTTAATGTATTTTGCAGGCGGGTTTCTTTGAACGAAAGAAAATGAAAGAGTTGGAAGCACTTAAGCAGGCAGAGGTAAGAATTATCTTCATGTAGTATTTTGTTATACACAAGGCAATATATTTTATTTTAGGTAAGTGCAATTATCTTTGATTTCCAATTTCACAAGAATCTATACATTGTTCCCATAGTTTATCTAATATTGAGTATTTCGTCAGCAAATTTAGATATACTAAATACGCTAAATTTGTATAACTTTTATGTTTTCTTTACCCATTATACAATTTGTAGGTAAATGAACAAGCTGCAGAAAGTGAAGATGTGTGGACTGAAGAAAGTCCTAAAGAAGAGGAAGTCGAATTCAGACTGGACGAGAGATAAGCCTCAAATTTCAGCAATTTTTAAATGAATTATTTATGAAATAAAGTTTATTCATTTATTGTATACTCCCAGGACATACCTTGTATTAAAAATTAAAAAAGTGCAATTGATTACATATTTTATTTTATTAAAATGTAATAAATTAATAAACATGATACAAAATATGTATTTATTAAATTCCTGTAACACATGCACATTTATGATTTTTATAAATTAAAAGAAAGGTTTTAGTGTTTTTTCTACAAAACATTTTATTTTTTGGGTTTGAAAAAAATTCCCGGAAACTACAATGAACCGGGTTATACGAGGAGATTCAAATACTTAAAATTTCTCATGAATGGGCATAGAATAGTCAACAGATAATAATTTGTTGAAAACTGAACTGACATGCTAAGTATGGACACTGAATTTTTTTTTAATCTGTTTTTTTAGTAAAAGGTAGTGCAGTTTGCATATAACAAATCAAAATATTTAAATAAAAGCTGAAGTAATATTTTCATGTATAAATTCCTTATTAATGAAAAAAACAATTATCAATCGATATCATCAGAATATGTAAACAGGTTGCGATCTGTAGATATATTGATCAATTTGGATAATAATAAACGTCAATCTTGTAAAGAAATTCCTGTATTGAACATTCTAAGATATAAAAAATATCCGGTTAACATTTCATGATTTTCAAAAGTTATGGAAGTATTTAATGTTTAAAAAATTTAGAATTGCTTTTAAATCAAGAGTAATTCTTCACCTGAGAGTCGGAAAATCTTCGAAATCATGTTTTTCAGGTGATTTTAGCCACAGTTTGATGTATTTCTCCCAGAAATTATAAAAAATAAAATAAATTGGAGAAAAGCGGCATAGATCTCATTTCTTGGCAAAAGGACATATTGTTAGTTTTAAACAAACCAAGTAAAAGATGTCAAAAAATGTTGTTGCGATATAAGTATGTAAAACAATATCTGCTCGACAGACTGGACTAAGCTGTCTTAAAGTCTGACTCATTTCCGCTATCGTCTACTTTGGAAGAGGCGAGCAGTTGTGTGGTCGGGTGTGAGCGCTTCCCGAACCCCTTTCCCTTGGGGCCGGTGCACGGAGCTCCCGCCCCCTCGGGGGGCAGGGGGGGCCCTCCTCGGAGCTGCAGGACGCCGGGGAGTCATCGCCCTCGCAGCCCGACTCGCTCGACGACATGTCAGAGAGATCCTCATCAATCCTGGAAAAAATAAAACACTGAATAACAAAAGTAATACTGCTAACATATATTATGATCATATTAGCATGAGTTTGCAACAATAATTAGTACATAATTGTTTTAATGTTGTTAGATAGTTAAGAGATAGCTTTTGATTGGACGTTATTGTTAGTAATTAATATTGTATATATTTAAAATAAGTGTATGTCTGTTGGCTGTCCATAAATAAAAAATAAAAAATACATAAGTATACGTATAAAAAAACAATTTTTTTTATTTAAAGAAATTTATGTTTTTTTTTTTTTTTTTTAATTTTTTATTCAATATATACATAAATAGAAATTATTACTGTTCCTACTGAGTTGCCTGAGCAACATCGTACAGTAGGTGCATAAATAAAATTCATCATAAAAATAAAACTACACAATACATACCCTAAGCACAAATCTTTTGAAATACATTTATAATAAAAATACAGTTTTAAAACTCAATATAGATAATTCGCGCTCTAGTTTTCAAAGAACAAGCGACGTTTTCTCTCTATTTAAGCTTGAAAAATTAATTAATACTTTTTTAATACATTGTAGACATGGATTCCGTTCATGGTAGGAATCATGTCCCCTCCCTTATTTGCACGCTGAGAAATAAATTGTCATCGGACTAAGGCTCGCTTAAAAGAGAGTTCCTTAATATGAGCCACCAATTTTTAGTCTTTGTTTAGACAATTACCTGGAGAAGGCATACGTTTCTAATTTTACAACCTAATGAAACGACGATTTTTTTTTACGATATTTTACGTAGGCGTTGCTCTAGTTTTTGAGATTTTCTTTATTTGAATTTTTTTTTGTTATTACCAATAGTCAACATTGGTCAGTACTATCATTACCACTCCCTAATCTGGTTTTGCATTGGTAGTAAGTGGAATCAATTTCCACTTACCTAAAGCAGCCACTAGTTTTGTATCAAGCGAGAAACTTGTATGAAATTACAAGAGGTTGGGTTTCCGTTTCTTGTTCCTGCTGGCTCCAGACGGGAGTTTGGCAGCCTTGATCGGGTTAGCGAGCACGCCAGCCTCCAGCGCCTCGTCTCCCCGCTCCTCCAGGCGACGCCGGGCCTCCTCGTACGCGGGGTCCTGGAACTCGTGACTTGGGACAGCGCATAGCCTGGAAATCGGAAGCACATAATACAAATTAGAGCGCAGATAACAATTATTATAAAATTAAAATTTCACAAAATGGAGATCAAACGGCAAATCATAGTCCTTCAGGCAAAAATTACCAACTCTATCCGTGACCGATGTGACATACTGTACCGTACAGTGAACTTTAGAGCAAAGAAATTATTTGGGGATGGAAAATCTATGTAAACATGGAGGGGGGAAAGATGGCGCATGTTCAGACATGTCATGACAAGACTTTCCCCCTTTGTTTACATAAACCTTCCCATATTTTTTTGTAATAAAGTTTGCTATACAGTACAGTTTGTCCCCCCTCGTAGCATAGTGGTAGCGCATGAGGTCGCGGGTTCGATTCCCGAAGGGGAAGTCTTTATTTAAATGTGATTTTCATATAAATATTTCATGAGTGATACCTTGGGCTGGAAGGGTCTACCTTCATGTAATAAAATGATCAAGATACACTGCATTTGGTGTACTGATGCAGCGCCCTATGCACCATCGGGTGCGGATGGGGAAAGTAGTAGTAGTAGTGTATGGTACAGTACGTCGCAATATGTGTGGAACGACCTTCATAAAATTAAAATTGATAAAAGCAATGTTTTCACCTCTTAAGCCTGTCTTCCTTCCTCCTGGCGGCTTCCTCCGCGCGGCGTGGCTCGCTGGCCCGCCCACTCGCGCAGGCTCTGCTCCTCGCGGATGTCGCGCAGCCGCCGGGCCCCGCTCAGGTCGCGGCACGCCTCGCGGTCGTGGTTTTCTCGATCTGCGCCCCAATGGCCCGTAGCATGGAGCCGAAGCCGCCCTTGCCGCCTCGCAGTCCGCGCTGCGAACCGCACCGGCTGCCCGCGGGGCGCCGCCCCAGCCCCCCGCAGGGCGCCCGTTCTGCGTCGCGTACAGGTCACACTCCGGAACATTCTACAAGAAAAAAATCTTCATCATTTCACATACTTAATCATTAAAACATGAACAAAAATATATACACCGCAGTTTACACTTCACTGTGAACCTTCGGAGGGTGATTTTACAGGTTCAAATCGACTTCTTGGTCACGAGCGGAGGCCATAGAAAAAAGAATGGTATTCTTACTCAGTTGTTTTGAGAAATAAGATGGCAATTAGATATTTGACCGGAAGCCCTTATTTAACCAATTTTTACTGAGGCAGCTGTTAGAGTAGCTTTTTCGCGTCGCTAAGAATCATAATGACTTGTCACCTTATAACATCCATGTCCCGTTATGACTTGCAGTTAAGTTAAGATTAAACGCGACAATTTTTATTATTAAAATACATTATTAAGATTTCTTCTTAGAATAACATGAATAATCACCCACCAAAGTTTTGCAATGTCAGCGTGAAGCATGGTGTATAATGATAAAGGAACAATTAAAATAATAAAACAGACAAAAATAAGTAACCAAAAGGACTCAAGGTGGGTCGATAATTTGAGAATTTCGACCAGTGCCTCAGGAGTGAGGCATCGGCGTACAGCAGCGAGGCTTTACTACCTAGGTACCTCGCTCCTGCACGAAAATTGCAGAACCCTGAAGTTGGCTAGTCTAAAACGAGCCGTGGCTTTTAAAGAAGTTTATTCCTGAGATAGAAACATATCATCTTACAACGATTCAATAAATTGAACATTTTAACTTACTGTGATGGTCGACACCAAACGACTTAAATGCGTATATTCAGCAAGATGTGAATCCTGCGGCACAGATGTTATGTGCAAGTTTTCGAAGTAAACTTCTAATTCCATTTTGTTCAATTTATATTTAAAATGTTATTGTTCAATTTACTATCGGTGGCTTAGCTTTCAAAAAGAAAATTTGAATATTCAATATCAAGAAATTAAGACACTCTTCCTCAACTCATACCACAATTTGACAGAATCATAGAATACACTAATTAAAGAACGCAAGCTGCACATACAAACAAGTTTGATCAAAATTTGAACCACATAAATTAAAATTTCCGAGCGCCATCTCTTGTGTGTGAGTGTTTACTATAGCGAAAAATTAACGGCGGGAATTTCAAATATATAAATATATTGTAACGTTGTAAATTCCGAGTCAGGTACTAGGTACCTGCCCCGGAGTTCACGTCGACTTCCTGAAGTGGCAACACTGTCCCTCTCGACAGTTTTTATCGGTGACGGCGAGGTTGGCTAGGCAAAAATGGCCGCCGACACCAGCTAGTTGACGTGTTGTAGAATCACGGCGAAATCCCGGATGCCGGTGACGGCCGTTATCTGTGAGGAGCCCGGTCCTAGGGAACCGGGCTTCCTTACTTCCCTTCATTATTCTTAATATTTTATCCGTTGATACGGAGTATAAATCGCTGGACGCGTATGGTTTGGATCGTCGCTGATAGCGAGAACCACGTGATCCTAGCAAACTTCACGACTTATAAAGCTGCCCGGTTATTTTTTTGTACCCCACGTGCTGTTTGAAAGCGCACTATATTCATCGAAGCAATCGAAGTCCATTCTTCATCTCCACGATCCTGTCTTCAGCTGCGAGACCGTCGAGCACGCCACCTGTATGCAAATTGACCTCGGGGCATTCTCCGCGTGTTTAGAGCAGTAGGGCGAGATTGCCGCTATGCTAGTCGATGTTTTTCTATAATTTTAAACTCTTGTGGCAAATTAATTGATTTATCAAAATTATTATTAGTATATTCCCCCTCAACCTAGTGAGGTAGTCTTTTGGCCAAATGTAAATTCAGAATTGACTAGATTGTGTTATTAATGTAATTGGGTTGAGGTGTGGAAAATGTAGCTTATATAAATTTAACTTCAAAATATTTTTAGGTTAGACAGCATGTATGTGAAACTGTAAACTTGGGTTTTATATGATTTTTGTACTTAGAATTATTTGCATCATCCTTAATTAAACTGTTAATATTGGAAATTCCTATTCTTTTTATTTCTCCCAGGGTTCCGCGTCCCGTATGTTTTGACTATGTATTCTCTTGCTTTAATTCATTAATTCGTTTTGATAAATTCTTTTAAAATAAAATATTTCATAGAGATTTCTTGTCAACCTCTGAGCTAGTTTGGTGAAGCGATGACGGGGATTCTGGTTCAATATAGAGGGACCAGAATCTTTCTCATCACAATATAATATTTTTTTCGATATTCCATATTTTCTCATGTAAAATATTTCATAAAATGGTCGTAAAATAAGATACAAGTTGTATCTTATCTTTCAACCACTGTATGAAACATTTTACATGAGAGAAATAATAAAGGATTAAAGGCAAATTTATGATTGAAGAGAATAGTAAAATTGAGTACTGTACTTTATTTGTATTGTAAAAAAAACAAAATAGTGATGTTCGCAATATAAAATAATTTGTAAAATAACAATTGTCATGCTCTCTACCTAAATTGATTGTATAAAATATAATATTTTAAGTCTAATGTCATTTAAAAATAATATTGATGACTACAAACTGATGGATTCTAAATTTCAAAAAACAATTTTTCATTTGGATGTTAAAAATAAACCGAATTTCATTTTCGAACCAACTTAAAAACCCCTACTGACTTGACGCATCTATAGCTTAGGAGTATCAGCTAAATTAGCTTGGGCCAACGTGGGCAACTGTATGAATATGTAATTTTTTCTTTCACATAATTATTTTTCTCGGTTGAATATTTTTAATTTATTCCTGTACCTAAGTCACGTGATCATAATACCTGGAGTTACCTCTTTCTATCGCATTAATCTTTTGAACGTTTCTAAAATGAATCCCCAAAAGCAACCTTGGCCGATCTGTAGAGGCCTTAAAATTTGACATTTAAAAAAGATATTGGATAATCTGTGTATTGGATGTTTTGCTAAAAATGTTTGTTTTGAATATTAGTTTACAATATCTCTACTGCATGTAAAGTTGTAAATAAACTAGCGTAATTTTTACAATTTATTTATTAAATAATCAACAAACCAAGAAATGCCAGAATTAGAATCAAAAGGTAAAATCCTTGTTTTATTGAGAATTATTATTTTTTCCAGCTCTAAAATAATGTTTGAACACTTTACACAATTTTGCTATAAATATTATTTTGCAAACTGCACAGTTTCTAGTGCAGTTTTTAAACTGTCCTGTATAAAGCGAAAACTTGATGGAATATTTAATGGTCGTGATTTGATTTAATTGTGAAATAAAGAAGAAGAATAAGCTTACAGCTGTGTGTTCTCATGAGTAGATAATGAATTGTAGAAAGCACTGAAGGCAAAGAGAGCGAGGTGATATCTTCCTTCCGGCAGTACGCAGCGGAGCTGGACGCGAAGCACGACCGTCACGAGAGGCTAGTGAAGATCAGTCGCGATGTCACTATAGAGAGTAAACGAATTATATTCTTCCTGCACTCGCTCATTAAGTAAGTCGAATTATTGCTCTATTAAGTATACAGATTTTTTATTATTCCAACTAGGTACCTGGTGTCAATAAATCTACACAGGTCGGGGTTATGTCAGGAGCTTAATACCCTCACCGCGGCGCTGTTTGGCAGTCCATCGTCATAAATCTTCTTCATGTAATGTAATGTCTAAATTTGGTATATAAGATGGATCATTTTGTTTTATACATATTACAAAAGTATTGTTTTTTCACAAAAATAGAACTTAAAACATTTCTTTTTACTTATGTAACACAAACAATCAAAAACACGCAAACAGTGCTTGGGTTGTCATGATACAACACTGCTCATTCAAAAGCAGTGGTTAATTTAAAACAGATGAGTTAAAAAATGTATATACTTATAGTGGAAATTTTACATATTCTATGTGTTTACTTTGTTTAACTGTATTTAAGAAGTGAGGACAAGGAGAAGGGCCTGGAGTCAGCGGAGAAGCGCGTGCGGGCACTGCTGTGCGGGGGGCTGCTGAGGGCGGCCAGGGAGGGGCGCAGCGGGGGCTACCAGCCCCTGTCCGGGGGGCTGCAGGAGCTGGCGGAGGCCGTGTGCCTGCTGCACCACCTCCGGGCCCCCAGCACTCCCGGCCTGCCAAGCTGGACACTCCTGGCGGACTATGCCGCTGACTCGGTGAGAGATTATCCAAATTACTATAGTATATTGGCAATCGCCTGTCTTCAAAAGGTGATGAGGATGCGGCACTCATCAGGAAGGTAAAGGGGAAAAATCAGCTCAATCCTATATACGAGACCTGCACAGCTCTCTCACACCTGCAGGTTGTGGGTGGGATCCAGTTGGTCGCTGCTTCGCTCGTTGTCTAAATATCAAGGTTTATCTTGGAAAGTCTATCCTTGGTGTAACATTCTACATTTAAATTTTTTTTTTAGTTATACTTTAAAATCTTTTAAAATCAATGTTTGCAATCATAAATTTTATTTTCAAAATTCTTCCACCCAAAAATGTCATTCTATTATCTTGGCTCTAGTATGACGCTTTAAGTTCAACTCCTTAAATCTTGCGTATTTGTTTACCAAAAAATAATCCCACCTATCATCTTATATTTTTTAATTTAAATTTATTTGCAGGAAAATGCGGAGAAAGTTCGCGTTCTCTTGAACCCCATGGACTTCATGCTCGGAGTGGCCGACTACACGGGAGAACTCATGAGGCTGTGCATTAACAGTGTTGCTGCTGGGGACCTGCTGTCCTGCTTCATCATCAAGGACGTAATGCAGCATCTCTACTCCGGCTTCCTGGGTGAGTGTTAACATGGTATAGATGTAGAGTGGAGATGTACATCAATTTATGTTTAAAGTTGACATTGTAATGTCAAATAGGTTTGGAAATTATAAAACAAATTTCTAACTATGAATTATTTAGATACTTATAGGTGTACTCCTAATACTTGTACTCCTGTTTATATGCTTGTATTTTAATGCATATAACAACATTTTTAATGTGTACAAATACTTGTAGACAAATTACTGGATTGTACCCATGCTGGGCCCATGTACCAATTATTATTATTAACATGTCAGCATAGAGAGAGAAGCTCTGGAAACGAATATGGACTATCTAGGCGTTTAGAGGACTTATGAACTGTCATTGGCTGGGTTAAGTGGCCACTTGACGCATTTCAATATTCCCCATTCCGCCTATCATCCATATCTGAAATTCTAATTATATTGCATTTGCATACGCCGTTTCATATTACAAAGCGATTCTTTATGTATGACATCCATTGAGAAAATTGCTAAGCATATTTAGCTGAATTTTGTTATATGTGAATATTTAAAAATGCTTAGCAATTTTCTCAATAGATGTCGTACAGACTGAATTTTCCCTTATTTTGCGACTGTGACTATCGTCCTAAGTATGTGCTATGCAGTTTCAGAGCAAGCTGCCACCGTGATATGCCTCACAAGCTGTCCACACTACGACAGAGCGTCCTGAAGGTGGAAGCCGCGTGCTGCAACCTCAAGCTCCGGGGACAACAGACCTTCCTACTCACTGCAGATCAATAATATTATAATATGTATTTATAATCCATTTCGTTACTTACTGTTTATAAACAAACTCTGTGTAATAAATAATAATAAGATTCGTGCTGATTTCTCTATTTGTCTGTCTACTTCCATTTTGCCAACACTGCTTAAAAAAAATTATTAAGATTAAATATGGTTACTATTGGTTTTATCTGTAGAAATGGAATTTACCTACACTACCTGGTTTCCGTAGTAAAGTTCTCCCAGTGCTTAATGTGCTTAAAAAAACATAGGGAGTTGGATTAGAAGATAAGGCGATAAGGAGATAATCTTAATAAAACTGTCATTATTACTCATAAAAAATATAAAAAAATATAAAGTATTGTGACCGATTCACTAAGTTGAGAGCATGCGCTGTGGCTGCTTCTACAAACAGCACTACAGCAATAATTTTTTCACACGTTTTTGATAAATATCGACCAGAAGTTTTTAAATGTAAAATTATGACCCCCATTTCCCCGGAAAACGTTACCCCCGTTTATATTATTTTCACTAAAATGAATAAAAATAATAAAATTTTCATGGGGGCTTTGAAGGTAATGAGTTTTCAGCACTGCTATGTGTTAACCTCATTCCTTGGTATGCTCGTATTTGCTTACAACTTCTCTTTTGTAATAAGGTTGATTTTGCACAAAAGTTAATGGTGTTGCAATGTTAAGATGTTAATGTTCAATTTCACTACTAATCAAATTTGCGTAATTGCAAGAATTTATTTATCTCCTTTAACAAATAAAATATTTTTAAAAAAGACAGTGCAAACACGCTTCTTGTCGATAACTAAAAGTAGCCAAAAATCATTGCTGTAGTGCTAAATTCCAGAAAGAAAATCAAGAACTACAATTGTATAAGCGGCCGAGGTCGCGTACTAGCATACCCTCTTAATCCTATCCTCTACTTTGTTTTCGTAAATCTCTTTGCCTCTCTGAGCAGCCTGCGGTTAATTCTCTTGGTGTTCTGCGACTCCTCATCTCCATCATCCCCGGACTCCTCATCCGACTCCCCGGAGGACCAGGAAGGATTGTAATCGTCGGAACTGTCGTCCGCCATGAAGGGATCCTCGAGGTCGTACTCGTCTTCCGTCTCCGACCCACTGAGGCTGGGTCGCCTGGCCTTCTTGGCCTTCCGAGCCTTCTTCTTGTTCCCGTCACCTGTTTTCAATCCCACAACTACTTAACATTGTCGAGAGATTTTAGAATTTGGCGAGCAAAAAACTTGACACATGAAAATTGTTGTAGAAAAAATTAATTCGAAAAGTAAGAATAATAATGGACAAAGATACTGAAGGAGTTCGTAGAGATAAAAACATAGTGCTGGAATTTATAAAAACATACAACTCTGTCTAGATATTGTACTGTTAGGATATCATGCCACAGAGATGACGCACTTATCCCAAGTTGGTAGACTACAGTCTCTTTGTAACCTCCAAGCACCTTACTTAACACCGGCTTCTATTATGGATTAACTTAACATAAACTTTCACTTGTATTTGGTTCACAATAATAATACTCTGTAAAACAATTTAGACGATTAATTCGTAAACTTTTTATTTTTTGACTCAATGCATATATTTATAATGCGATATAAAATAAAGAAAACGGTTATGCATATTCGTGAACCACCCAATAATGAATGCATTGGAAAATAGTGATAATTCAAAATATTTGTATTTACAGTTATTAACATGATAAGAACACTGCTGTGTAATCTTTAAAATTCAGTAAAACCAAAGTCGTAAAGGCGTAACTTTACCTGGAGGGCCCATGGTATTGAACATACAAGGAATCTACTAAAATTGGCACTCAAAGTGCAGTTAAGCCGAGTGAAATTTTTCTTTTACTGCATTTTAGATATTACATGGCGGAATACTATTTTAAAGGAAATCATTAGAACTCGTAATCGTAATCTACACTATCGCCGTCAAAATCTTGTACTTCAAAATGGTCATCGTAAAAGTTGACGGCATAGGCCGTGATGTTAAATATAATTCCGTTCCTCTCCACTCGCATTGTCCGGGGAATAGCTCCTGGAAGACAATAGGACTAACTAAACATCACAGATCACACTACTTCTCTTGACACTTAAATATGAGGTGAGTACTTATCTACAAAATGTGAATTTAATTCATGAACCTAAATAATTATTACTTGGCATAAAGACAATCTGAATGAACAACAGTGTGACAAGAAGGTATATTTATAATTGTTATTTATTTATTTATCCAGCTGAGATCATGGCACGGTGCTGGGAGTAAATGCATGGGCAGTAGCACGCCGCCCCCCACTGGCACGCCACGGGCGCACACTATGGGTAGCCGCATGGTATTACCTGGCTGAGGTGGGGCGGGGCGGGGGGCAGGGGGCCCGGGTGGGAGAACATGGTGCGGTGCTGGGAGTTGACGCGGTAGCACGCCGCCCCCCACTGGCACGCCACGGGCACAGTCCACTCTGGGTCCCCGGGGTGACAATATTCCGCCAAGTGCTGGGGATTCTTTCTGCACGAATTACAAAAACATTCAGTGTCCAAACTCTAATTTAAAGGGCAGTAATAGGTATTAAGTGAAATAGTACAGGTATACATATTTTTTACAGTAAGGATAGATTTAGTCGACATTCTCTAATGAAACAACAATAACAAAATTCTAATTCAAAAAATATGACCGAGTACGAGTTTGTCTCGCTACTTGGTTCTATTGATGAAAGAAGGTCTTACCTGTAACAGGTGGCACCAAAAGAACACTTGGTTCTGTTGGCAGCAGGAGCTGCGGGGTCATTTGACCCACTGGCCGGATCGTTTGACCCACTGGCCGGGTCATTTGACCCACTCGCGGAGTCACTTGGTTTACTAGGATCAGCTGGTTCATCCTTCACTTTCACCACTTCTTCCGGTTCTGTTTTTACACTGCATGTGGCAGGTTGTGCATTCAGATTTGCCTAAAACAATTTTTAAAATATTTTTTTATGAATCTTTACAAAGAATGTCATTGCCGCTAGTTTTTTATTTTTACTATATTATGAAGTAGGCATACACATATACCTCCCGAGAGCCTCAACTATGCTCGCTTATTTTACAAGACATCAGGTTCTTTGTATCCTGGACGCCCACGAACTACGGGACATGGACTTGACTTGGGAGGATGCATGAGAACTGGCGGCTGATCGCTTAGCTTGAAGGCAGTTTGTGGAATCCATATGTTCCACATAGGGAGTGGATATGGAATGATGACGGTGAAAGTAGTGTTAGCATAAATATAGGTTAGCGCTGCAACCAAAGTTGAATGTACAGATGTAAGGACTATTTCATTGTGCATTGGTACACCAAGTGCAGTGAATGAATATTCATCTTGAATCTTAATTATCTGGGCAAGTCATCAGTCTTACGCTTCAGCGCCAGTCCAAGGTATCATAGATGAAATATTTTTATGTGAAAATCACATTTAAACAAATATTACATATTGATCCCCATCGGAAATCGAACGAGGCGGACGACGACTATTACTACTTTTAGAAAAACCATGATTGCTAAACAATCATCACAGAATAATAGTACAATGATTATATTCTTATATTTGCACATTTTGTGGTTAGTAGAATACAGATCACTGCATTCGGTTAAGATATCTTTTTTTTTTTCTACAATTTTCCATTTCTTCAATTTTGATTAACAAACCTGTAGCGCAGCGACATCAGGTTTTACGTCCTGTACTGATGTTGGAGAGTTTGGTCGGGGGCGTTTTGCTTTAGGGCTCGAATCACCTTCCCCGTTATCAGCCTCTCTACTATTCGACTCGCTTTCCAAGGCACTTGAAGTTACTCCATCTAAAAAAAGTTACAAGAATTATTTACAAAAATGTTTTCCAACTAGGTGACACCAAATCACCGGCAAATTCCTAACATAGATTGTTGTTGAGAGATTTTTACAGAGTTCGCCTCGTAGCATAGTGGTAGCGCATTTGGCTACCGTGCGTCAGGTTGCGGGTTCGATTCAACATGAAATACTTAGTAGGATAAGGAAGTAGTAGTATACAGTACTTATGAACTTAAATAAGTAATGAATTGTCAACTTTTTGTGGTCAAACACTCGTGGACAAAATACGAGGTTTTATACATTGCTTCTCAGTCTCTGTTGAGATATGAAATTGTCCTTTTACCTACCTTATGTGGAAATCGCATTTAAATAAACATTTCATATTGACCCCCATCGGGAATGGAGCTCGCGACCTCGCTTACAGCAGCCCAGCACTCTACCGCTACACCACGAGGCAGACAGTAGCGGGGGTGGAGGTGATAGAAGGAGTAGTTAAATTAGAGAAAAGTAATGTATATTAAACTTGCCAAGCAATGACGGAGAAGGAATATTTCTGTCTGCACCTTCTTCAGTAATATCTTCGTCCCCTCCAAACGCAATCATTCCACCATCACTTAAATCATTACCCGACAAATTTTCACCATTGCTTTCATGAATACCACTCTTACTTGTGTTCAAACTTTGCGTTTCATTCATATCATCTGTATTTTTATCATAAACCTCTGTATTGGAGCTGTCGGTATGATTTTTTACATTATCTTTGTCATTTTCAACAAAACTGACAGAATATTTATAGGAATCGGGTAATAATCCAATGGAATCTCCGCTACTCAAAATGGCGTCCTGTCCTTTTTGTAAAACGATGCATTTTTCCGATGATTGTGAATAGTAGAAACAAGGGTTTATATGCATCTGAAACGAGGTAAAATATTAGTTTCAAGTAAAACAGTAAAATTACTATATTATAAAAGTAGTTCCGAATATTTATAGACACACTCACATTGTTATAACTGGAGGCTGGACATCACTACTACTAGCACTTACCCTTATCCGCACCCGATGGTGCATAGGGCACTGCGTACACCAAGTGCACTTTATTTATATTACATGAAGCAGGCACGATTATTATTATTATTATGGATAATTTATATAGTGCCATTTTCGTATAAAATATACCTAAAGCGCGCTTATCAGTCTTACTCTTAAAAAAAGCTATTATCTACTACTACTTTCCTCTTACCAGCACCCAATGGTGCATAAAGCACTGCATTGATTTCTAGTGATTACCTAGGTAAACTATTGCTTTTTGTTTGAAAATTGTTTAAAGGAAGAATGGTTGGCAAAGCTACACAGTAAATTTATTTTTGAAACACCGAATGAATACAACTACCGTGTGTAATAAAACAGGAAATTTAACCTCGGTAGGTATTTAAAAAACGTCAGTTGTTTAAAAGAGTAAAAACTATTACCGCTGTTATTTTGGTCACTCCATCCTCGCACACTTCAAATCGGCAGTGTTTCCGAGATATTCTCTTATCATTGCACTAAAAAAAACAATTCTATAAGTAAGTAATAAAATCTATTTAGTTATTTAAAATAAAAATATATTATTTTTGATATTTTAATAAAACTTAGGATAAAATAAGCAGTAAAATAAAAATAATTTAAGCGGTATTCCGTATGTCGCAGTAAATAACATAAACATAACCTTACTTCTAATGGAAGTCCGCGTCCTAATTCATGTTTTCCAACTCCTAACAATATGGGATCAAAACCTTCGCCATCTTTTCTACAAAGCTTCAATATCATTGTTGAACAAAATACTATTAAAAAGAATATAATAAATACAAAACCGCAGACAAATCTGTTATTTCTGCACTTGAACTTGAACTAGTTTCTAGTTTCTACAAGTTTCATCATTTGACAGTTTGACGTTTGATGAAATTTGACAGATTGACTCGATCGACGACGCGTGACGGCGTGACTCTAGACGTCCAGAGTCTAGACCTAGTTCATATCGAATCGACAATCGACACTTTTTTATGATGAAAGTAGGAAGCGGCACAACTCTATTTGACTTGACGGTAAGTACGCATAATATCAACATAGGTACCAAATAAAAATATTATGTTCACGATGTTTTCTTTTCTTTTAGTCATAGGTGCTTATTATGCTCTATTATTTTCCTATTTTTGGATACCAAATACTTCTCATTTTCAATACATATTCTGAAAATAACACATTATAATCCTTTCACCCTTTTTTTTAAATCATCACTCCATTGTCCATTTCCACCACGAGTAGACAAGAAGTGTAGAATGGTAGAACGCAGTTTTCTCAATTCTCTAACAGTGTTTTCTTTTCATCATAATAATTAATACACATATAATATAACATTATGTACAAATGTACATATACAGGTGTAACGAAACTCGATGTACAAACGGAAAACCAGTGAATCTACATAATATTTGGAGTCGATTTTGTAGAATAAAATTTATTGATTTGACCCTTAGTTTTCGAGAAAATTGAGATTTTTTTTCGTTTTTTTTGCAAATTGTTATCAAATATCATGTATTTAGTAAAATTAATACTATCCATAAAGAAAACAAAATATAAAAAAACGCGTTTTTAATAATACTTTGAGCAATTTTACTTACTTAATCTGCCATACTTCTTTTTGTGAGAAGAAAATTTTTTTTTTATCTCACATTAAAAAGTCAAATTACACAATCGTCTCCAAATACGATGTAGATTCACGAGTTTTCGGGTTGTACATCGAGTTTTGTTACAACCTGTATAACACGTACCTATTGCCCCTACACTAACTTTACGTAATAATATTACTACTAGGTGTAAAGTGTAGAGGCAATACGTGTTCCTCTGTACCTACAGAGGAATAAGAGAGGAAAAGATGACGATAATGAAAAATAATTAACAAAGGAGCTGAAATAATCAATTTTATTATTTTCATTACTTTAAACATTTAAAAAGAATTTTACAAGTCTAGTAGGTAAAATATGTATAAAAAATATTGACCCTCTGATGTACCTACGGTATGCGTGTTTTGGCCAAAAACTAGCACAATATTTTTTTACGTTAATTTTTCTCTTTTCGCCTCCCTGCGCAGTCTTCGCTTG
Organism: Micrasema minimum; assembly: GCA_022494985.1. Taxonomy (NCBI): domain Eukaryota; kingdom Metazoa; phylum Arthropoda; class Insecta; order Trichoptera; family Brachycentridae; genus Micrasema; species Micrasema minimum. Next base: position 18,491 of record JAGVSP010001437.1, read on the forward strand.
GTCCTTCTGGTGTTCTGTGAGTCTCCCTCCTCTTCCTTATACTCCTCTCCTGACCCTGACAGCCCGGAACACGAGGGACTATACTCGTCAGTACAATCATCGTCCAGGACCATATCTTCACTGTCCAATTCCTCGTCTATTTCTGATCCGCTGAAACGAGGTCGTTTTGCTCTCTTACTGGGCAAGTTTTTTCTTTCCCATTTTCCATTGTCTCCAGGCCCTGTTTAAAATTTATCCCTTTAGTATACCTCCGAGAACCAATCAATTTAATTTCAAAATGTTTCAAAATAAACATATAAGTAGTACACTAGGTATACCTGTGGGTGTGTGCTGGGGGCGTGGTGCAGGGGGACCGGCGTGGGTGTACTGGGCGCGGTGATGAGTGTTGAGCCGGTAGCAAGACAATCCCCACTGGCATGGTACAGGAACAGGCCACTCTGGGTCTCCGATGTGACAGTACTCTTTTTTGTGCTCAGAATTGTTTACCCTATTTAAAAAAAGATCTTTCAATTTTACGTCCATGCTCAAATATTTTTGAACTATACTGCAGAAAATAGTTTTTTTTAAGAAGAAAGATAACTTGTATTAATGATATACTTAATGTAAATAGAAATAAATGCTGTTTCTTTAAAATCACCCTATTTACATTTTTATTGATGAAAATTATTGCAAACCTGTTTATACCAATCGACAATTTTAATATAATAGCGACATGCGGTGTACCCAAGGGATCTTGTTTTGGGCCACTATTTTCTTCTTATAAATTTACATATATTTGATCTGATTATTTTTGTTATTCGGGTGCATCATTGACCAAATATTATTTTTCTAGCTTATTAAAACATTAATTAGATATAGACGACGCATAGCACATTTTTTCGAACAAATTACGTCCTTACCTATAACAAGAGGCACCATGAGGACATTTAGATCGTCTAGTAGCATGCGCAATAGTAGCTACATTATCAGGGTCATCAAGATTACTATAACTTTCTGCATTTATTTCTTTTTCAGCTAAGGTCTCTTCTAGCTCATTTTTCTTACCGGAGCTTGCATACTGAAATTAAATACCGATTTTATTTGTTTGCAGAAAAATTAATCAATTAATGAACTAATTGCAATCAATGACGAAGACAGGATATTTGATTTTTGAGTGGTGATCAACAGTCCAATCAAAAAAAAGTTTTTTATCTTCTTATGTAGAAGAATTGGTGCTATCACTATAAAGTTACTTGAATCAAATCGAATAAGAGTATATCGTGAAATTATGCATTAAATTTTTGTGCAGTAAATGGTACTTCATATTTATGAAGTACCAACTCATATTTCAAGTGTAGCTGTGAAATAAACGAAATACCAACAATATCTTTTTGATGTCAACCAAAAAATGTAAATTTAATCATTCCTTGATACCAACACAAATTCTCTAATAAGACTTTTAAAATAATCCTGAGTATTTAAATGATCAAGTATCTAATTATAGCAACCTCTTGATCAGCATCAGGTGATGTAGGAGTGGCAAGACGGGCGCGTTTTGCATCAGGACCAGAATCAACTTCCCCATCAAACTCATGTTCAATCCTATCCATTTCTAAACAAAACATGTGTATTAATAATACCGCAGTTGGATTAAGAAAGTCAATTGTAAAATATCGTTAAACTTTTTTTTTTAAATTTATTAATAATTACTGAAAATAAAATTGACTTACTTGGGGAAGGGAGAGTATATTTTTCTGTAGCCTCTTCGGAAAAATCGTTGTCCCCTTCAAAGGCTCTTCCAACATTTTCCAAAAAGACTGATTTATTTGCTTTATTTTCTGAATCACTTGTGCAAACAGTATTTCCATTTATTTCCTCCGTATCACTTTCATAATTACTTGTACTTGTACCTGTCGTTTCATTTGTATTGCTTGATCAGCTTTATCATCTTCAATAAAACTTACGGAAAACTCATAAGAATCCGGTAATAATCCAATAGAATCACCAACACGTAAAATTACATCATTTCCTTTCTTCAAAATAACTCGCGAGTTTTCTAATGGCGAATAGTAGAAGCAAGGATTAATGTGCATCTGAAACAACACACAAATTTCAACAATTACTGTTTTTAACATAAAATAACAGAAATAAGCTAATGAAAGCCCTGCTTTTTTCAGTATTTTTTCAGTCCAGCACAAGTCTACCGATTTTCAGATTGTTAGTGTCATAAAAATTCGGATGAATTTACGTGATGCACGAGAGAATGCATACGCGTATCTCACACTATCAACCTATCTGGGAGCCCCTCTATGCTGGACTGAAAGTCGTTTTATGTGGAAGTGATCATATGGTATAAAATCACTCGCCATTCCGGAGAGTCGCATGCGACTATTCAGTACAGCATAGGGCCCCTGGCATACACTATAAATACGATAATTATTATTTTTATGACATTATTATTTACTGTAGATAGCTACATATTAAATACTAATGTTAATAAACAAACATCAACATCTTACCGCTGTAATTTTTGGTCTCTCCATAACCTCACATATTTCCAACTGGCCAGTGGTTTCGAGATATTCTTCTGTCTTTGCACTGCCAATACGGTTTTGCTTAAATTTTATGATATAGTTGAAAGCTGTTACGGATATTAAATGCAAAAAAATTCTGCAAAACATTATACACGTACATAAATACATATAATAGATATTACCCAATGAAAATATAAAATAAAAAACAATCTTACTCCCAAAGGAAGTCCTCTTCCCAATGTATGTTTTCCAACTTTAAACAATAATGGGGTCAGAACTACATCGCCAATCTTTTCTACAAAGCTTTAAAATCATTACTAAGCAAATTGTTATTGCTTTTAGGACTGCTCCTCATATCTCGTGTAAATTTGGACTTTGCAGTAATGTCTTTATATCCTTGTTTCACATTAGGAATTAATTTCATTCGCAATTTTGTTGTTATAAAACATGATAAAAACTAATCAAAATAATATTATGCGTTTTCAGAACGCAGAGTCAAATTCAGTTTATAATGAAATATTTGATTTTGGATAATATTTAAAACAAAAGTAATTTGTTTTATTTTATTATTGCATTTTATGGCGCCAAGATCATACCATTATTGTAAGTTACCAACATTTTGCTCCGGATATGAAAAAAACCAACAAATGAAATATATTTCCAGTTTAAGTAACATATTTTTTTAATTTTAATGTACCTTCTTCAGCAATTTTCAATAAATCATTGTTAAGGTTGTATTCGTTTTAATTTTTGCTAGCCTGTGGACTCGTCGAGTCACCACGTGCGTGTTAACCCAAGTGCCAAGTTTCTAAATCCCAATCGGGTCTTGAAAATCGAGTAAATTGAATATACATACTTTTTTAATTTGTTCAATTCAACCCCTATTAAATTTTCACGTTTCTCGCCTTCCATCTATCCAATAGAGATAAGATATCGAATACTCAAAATATTGCGATAAAGTATCGTTAAAAAACGGATACTAAAAACATCGTGTTAAAGATTATCGGCCGTGATATATATTACGGGACTACAGTAAATATAAATATATTGGCCTTTTATGATTACTCGGTTTTCAGTGAGATATTTAATAAATTACTGTAAATTGAATTTAAAAACACCTTTTTTTTATCGACTTCTTTGACATTTAATGTCAATTCTGAGAGTCGATTATTTATCTACACGGTGCGGTTATGTAACAAAATTCGTAGTACCAAACCGACAAAACTGGTAAATCTATATAATATTTGTAGACGATTGTTTAATATGACTTTTTGAAATTATTTTTTTTCTTCTCACAAAATTATTCATAAAATCTATGGCAGATTAAGTAAAATTGCTCAAATTTCTTATTAAAATCGCGTTTTTTTATATTGTTTTCTTTGTGGATAGTATTAATTTGACTAAATACATGATAATTTGATAACAATTTGCAAAAAAATTCGATAAAAAAATAAATCAACTTTCGTGCATAATTTTTCTCGAAAACTAGGATTCATAAAAAAAAATATTACAAAAATCGACTCTTAATATGACGTAGATTCACTGGTTTCCCGCTTGTACTATCGAGTTTTGTTACAACACTAAACCCTGTCTCTAATTATTAAAAATATTTTTTTTTCTATATTCAATCGTTTTTTAAGGGGCTTGTGACAGTCATTGGCTGGATTTAAGTGGCCACTTAACGAATATTCCCGAGTTTGGAACAAACCTTAGTAAAAAATAGAATATTTTTCTCTTTTACGCTATAATGAATAAAAAACTCTAACTCATCCTCTCATCCATCGGTAAATTACGCCTACTAAAAGGTAAAAGGCACTTTTAGTACATTCCTATTAGCAATAAAATCTATTTATTTATAATATTTCTAATATTAATAAAATTTTCACGGTGTAACCAGTTTCACGCAATTTTGTTATTGATCTTTTTACAAATTCTGCTTTGGAGATCTGAAATGAAAACAATTGTATTAAAATATGGCTACAACTCCCTTGATTTTGTTGGAATAACTACGTTGATTCACTATACATATCCATCCTCGTCTTCATCAGCTGCTAAAAACATTTCGATTAATTCTTCATCGTTCAGATCTTCATCAAGAGTATCAACAACCAGTTTTTGATATATTCTCTACAGTATGGTAATTCTGCGCAAAAAATAAGACATTATTATTGAAAGAGCGACATAAGAAAGGATGAATATTTGTATAATTTATGAAAAGTATTACAGCTGTATGTTAGTTAAAAAGTGTGTTTAAATAGGTAGTAGGTACAGAAGAGTATAAATAAGTAGTGTAAACAAAGTTATGAAAACGGTACAAGAACAAGGGAAAAAAATATATATTTTAAATGCGTCAATAAGTAGTACATATATTTTTAATGCTTCATTAAAGTGTGTATGCTCGGCTTATAAGAAAACTACACACCTTCACATCTTTTGAAAGTTCGTGAAATTCCTAAAATCTGAGAGATACATTATCTTCTCAAAAAAAATCCCCACCTAACCCATGTTTTCTGACAGAAACAGAGCTTTACATTATAAAATAAAAGCTTTTTGTTCGGTGGGGTTCATTTTAAATCAGATTTTCAAAATAATTTTGTAGCAATTATTATTTGTTGCGTAAGCTAATTGATTAAAATTTAATGTAATCAAGTGGCTAAAAATAAAGCATACCATTATCTTCAATGTCAAAATGCAGGAACTCTTGACAATATCGAATTCCGTGTCTTTCTCTACAATCTTCCTCATGATCAGAGTGGTGAAGTCCTCGACAGACAACTTGCCACTTCTGCTCTCCCCGACACTTGATATCATGGCCTTCAGCTCTTCTGTCGTCACCTCGTACCCTGGCAAACTTACAAATCAATGGCTGTTGGACTAAAACAGAGATAGGTTAAAAAATATCACGTTTTCATGTAATTTTTGGTCATACTATGTCAAACATTCATCATCATCATACCATATCCGCTCCTTATGTGGAGCATATGGAATACACAAACTGCCTCCAGGCCAAGCGATCGGCCGCCAGCTCCCGTGCATCCTCCCAAGTCAAGTCCACGTCCCGCAGCTCTGAAGCAAACTGCCGACGAGTTGTCAACAGTGGACGACCAGGACGCCGAGAACCTGATGCCTTGTAAAATAGCCATGCATGGTTAAGGCTCTCGGGAGGCATACGTAGTATATGGCCTAGCCAGCCGAAACGCCTTCGCCGGATGACAGTAGATACCAAGGGTTGCTGTGTCCGTTGCCTCACCTCTGTGTTCCTTACAGAGTCAAACCACCGCACACCTAAAATTCTTCTAAGACACCTGTTCTTAAAACTCAGAAGTCTGCCAGCTTGGGCCCTGGTTAGGCGCCACGATTCGCAGCCATAGAGGAGAACAGGAAAATATTACCTTCATGTAATAAAATGATCAAGATACACTGCACTTGGTGTACCGATGCAGTGCTCTATGCACCATTTTGTGCGGATAAGGGAAAGTAGTAGTAGTATTAGATAACTGTCAGTTTGCCCTTACAGATTGATGATGACTGCATCCAGAATTAAATTAATTTTCTCATTGTCCTCATAGTTAATTAACTTAAAAGCATAACAAATTCAAGATTCATCTTCAGGCGTTTCCTAGTAGGTGATATAATTCGGTAAGAATCTCACTTGCAATCATAAAGGTTAAAAGGCTGCTAAAATGCTTCGCAATTTTCTCAATGGATGACAGAGAGTTCACATGTGAAGCGTCGCGCCATTTTACTGTATATTGGCGGATATGGATATCAAATACTAGGTGAAAATGGGGAATGTTGTAATACATCAAGTGGCCACTTAACCCCGCCAATGACAGGTCATAAGCCCTGTAAACGCCTAGATATCCATATTCCCTTCCAAATTTCTCGTCTCTGTTGAGATGTCAAATTGTAACTGTAGCTAAACTTATTTTTAATGTTTAAAGCACAATAGCTAGTTTACAAGAGTGATAATAACTATTTACCTAAAGCTTTGATGGCAATTTTTGAAGCTGTGCGCGTCTATCAGTCCATGTCCTTCCTGATCCAATAAGACAAACGCCGGGTGATTTGAGCTCTCTTTAAAAAAAACTTATTAGTAGGTAGAATCTCACATTTTTGGTCAATAATATGATCGATTGTTGTACGTTAATGTCTCGTTTGTGTCGCATTGTTTACAATTTGTTGAATTTATTCAAGGACAGGATCTGGACTTTTTCGGTGTAAGTCTATCAAGATAACATTCACTGAGTTAGACTAGATCTTGTCTTGAGATTGTCCATAGTTTTGTCCTAGATTTATATATTTTAATATTGCTTTACCCTTCCTGCTACTATTTATTTTCGGTTCCGAGAGTTTTTAAATGTTTTTGTTTTAGTGTTAGTATATATTTTTTTTTTAAATACGAGTGTTTTTACTTTTTATTGTTTTTGCTTTTGTTATGACTGTTTTTGTCTTTACTTTGTAATAAAATTACTAACTTGCGCCCTAGACAGAACCAGCCATGGACGAATGGGTTTGTCTTTCACCAGGTCAAATACCTCCTCACTTTCCACAACTTGTGGCTCTTCTTGTACTTCTTCTTCAGCTCCTTCAGTTGGAACTTCCGCGGCAACCTCAACTGCGACTTCTGCTTCAACAACCACTTCGGCTGTTCTTTGTTGGAATGAAACAGTGAACACGCTCAGTTCCTACCCATTTTACTTCTATGGTTTATTCATCTTCTACTTTATCTATGTAATAACTTTATCTGTGCAATAAACGTACTCAAGAGACAAGTACAACATTTATAAATCTTATATTGTGTTTTACTAAATCTCGTTATAAGCATCAAGTCCAACAGGTTATGGGCCCAGGAGGATACTGCATGCATGTCTCTGAATGATGCGCTAAAAAAAAAAAATTTCGTAAAAAAAAAAAATGTGTTTTTAGTGAAAAGTGAGGTTTTTTTTTTTTCGCGTTTTTTCAACATGGCCAAAGCAAATTCATACATTGTTGAACTATTAAAAAAAAACAACTATGACACGTGGAAAGTACAAGCCCAAGCTGTACTAATCAAAACGGGCTATGGAACCATGTCTGCGGAAAAAATAAAACGAGAGGGAAATTCTAGTGAAATTTTATTATTCGAAAGAACAAGATTTACTTGCCAGATCAGACCTTATACTAATGATTTCGCCATCTGAATTACGACAAGTAAAAAATGTCGCTACATCAAAAGAGTTGTGGAATACATTAGAAAATATATACGAAAGTAAAGGTCCAGCCAGGAAGGCAACTTTATTAAAAAGGTTAATTTTAAAAAAGGCATATGAAAATACAAATATGAGAGACCACCTGAATGAGTACATGGACACTGTTGATAAATTATCAAATATGGACATCAACATACATAATGATCTTCTCAGCATTATGATGCTGTACAGTCTTCCTCCTTCTTTAGAAAATTTTAGGATTGCTATCGAATCAAGAGATACATTGCCCAGCCCAGAAGAGCTGAAAATTAAAATCCTAGAAGAGACAGAGGCAAGAGGGTCAAATCAAGTTTTGGACGAAAAAGTTATGTTTGTAAATAAATCCAAAAATAAAAATATATTAAAATGTGGACACTGCAAAAAGACAGGACATTTGAAAAAAATTGCTGGTTTAAAAAACAAGGATTTGGATAAAAAGACTAATAATACTTCATATAATAAGTTCCATAAAAACCTCTACACAAACGTTTGTTTGTCGACACCTGAAGTTGAAAAAATGGATACTAACAAATGGTGCCTCGATAGTGGGTGCACTGCACATATGTGTTATGATAAAAATATGTTCGACAATATTGTCAGCACAGACAAAAACATTTTTAAAATTAGCTTCGTCCGATAAATATGAAAATATCAGTGGCAAAGGAAAAGTTACATTCAACTCCTATAAAAATGTAACGATAAGCTTGTGGGAAACATTATACATTCCCGGCCTGTCAACGAACTTGATATCAGTGAGAAAATTAACCGAAAAGGGATGTAAAGTTTATTTTTACGAAAATATCGCTATTGTATACGATAAAAAAAATGTAAAGATTATGGAGGCAAACAAGGAAAATGATCTTTACTATGTGAGCGTTGAATTGAAACTGAATGAAGAAAAATCTTTTTATTCGAATAATTCAAGCCAATTATATAAATGGCACCTCAACTTAGGCCACATAAACGAAAATGACTTGAAATCAGCGTATATAAATAAATCAGTAAGAGGATTAAATATAAATGAAAACGAAAAGTTAGATTGTGAAATTTGCATACAAGGGAAAATGTCACAACTACCATTTAAATCTACAAATAATAACTGCAGAGTTCGCGAAGCATTGGAAATAGTGCACAGCGACGTCTGCGGACCTATGCCAGTAGATAGTCTAGGAGGCAGCAGATATTTTGTTACTTTCATCGATGAATACAGCCGCTACTGCAAAGTATATTTTCTGAAACAAAAAGGTGAGGTATTGAATAAATTTAAAGAATTTAAAAGTGAAGCTGAAAATTTCACAAATAAAAAAATTAAATACTTACAATCAGATAATGGGACCGAGTATATTAATTATGAATTTGAAAAACTACCTAAAAATAAATGGTATAGTAAGAAGATTGTCAGTCCCTTATACGCCGCAACAAAACGGTACATCTGAGAGAAAAAACAGAACTTTATTAGATAAAGCTCGCTGCATGTTAATTCAATCAAAGCTATCAGAAAGTTTTTGGGCTGAAGCTATATTAAATGCAAATTATGTAACAAACAGGACTCCAACAAAAAATACAAATTACAAAACTCCATTCGAGTTGTGGGTTGGACATATACCATCAGTTACGCACATGCACTGTTTTGGAGAAAAAATATATTCCCTAAATAAAGGACTAAAGAAAAAATTCTCAATAGAGCTGAAGAAGGAATTTTTCTTGGCTATTCTGAAACCAGTAAAGCTTTTAGAATTTGGTTACCAAAACAAAATAAATTGAAATTACAAGAGATGTTAAAACAGTAAATAAAATGTACTATGAAAAAAATTCTACAAAAAAATGAATATTTAAACATTGAAAATGTAAAACCAAGCGAACAAGAGGAAATAAGGAATGAAAACATAGATGAAAATGAAAACATAAATATTCCTTTTCAGTTTTCTTCTTCTCAGCAGCCAACTAATCATCCAGACATAAGTACTGACGAGGAAGTTGAATTTGATGATGAACCGCAAGCATCTACATCTACTCAAACACAAAGTGCTTCAAGACCACAAAGAGAGAGAAGACCTCCTCAACGGTTTCAAAACTATGTTTCACACTTATGTGATCATGAAAATTATGATGAAAATGGCATGGAGTGGAAACAACCCATTAAAGAAGAAATTAAATCCCTTATACTGAATGACACATGGAAAATCATAGAGAAGGAAAATGATAACAAAAACATTGTTTCGTGTAAAATGGTTTTTAAAAGAAAAAATAGGATCCGACGGACAAATAGAGAGAAAAAAGGCGAGGTTAGTAGCCCGCGGTTTCTCACAAATATGTGGCATTGATTATAATGAAACATTTGCTCCCGTCACTAAACTTAAATCAATAAGATCCATTTTGGCCATGGCTGTAGAACAAAATTTAAAAATCATCCAATTAGACGTAAAAACGGCGTACCTAAATGGTGAATTGAAAGAAGAGATATTTCATGGAAAAACCAAAAAAATTTAGAAAAATATCTATGTGACATTATGGTTGAAGAAAGTACAAAAGAAGATACCACTTTATATATCAAGACTCGAAATATGCTAGAAGATATTCGAAAACCTGAAAAGAAAAAGTTTGCAAATTAATAAAAGCGATATATGGGCTTAAAACAATCCGGAAGGGAGTGGTTTAATAAACTTAGTAATACTTTAAAGGACATGGGTTTTATACCATCCACCGCAGATCCTTGTGTTTTTATATATACACAAAAGGGGGAGATAAAATTATTATCAACATATACGTAGACGATTTGATAATTACATATTCAAATGAAAAACAAATGAAAATGATAAAAGAAACTCTTATGAAAAAATTTGAAATGAAAGATTTAGGTGCATTAAAATACTGTTTAGGTATTAATTTTGAATGTCAAGAAAACCAAATTCTTGCAAGTCAAAAGCATTATATAGAAAGTTTACTTAAAAAGTTTAATATGGAAGATTGTAATACTGCAAATACACCTATGATACATGGATTGAAGCTAGAAAAAACACCAATTACAACTGAATTACCCTATCAAAATCTTATAGGATCTTTAATGTACCTAGCTATAGCAACCAGACCAGATATAATGTATTCCACGTGTTACTTAAGTCAATTTAATAATAATTACAATGAAGAACATTTCAAATGTGCAAAACGAGTGTTACGTTATTTGAAGAAAACCAAAAACTTGTGTTTGACATATAAGAAAAATAACTTACCTTTACAAGGCTTCTCTGATGCAGATTGGGCCAGTTGTGAAATCGACCGCAGATCTTTCACTGGATACTGTTTCAAGTATGGTGGTGCTATGGTCACTTGGGAATCAAGGAAGCAAAGAACAATAGCACTCTCAACAGCTGAAGCTGAGTACATGGCACTGACGGAAACGGCTAAAGAAGCTATAAATTTAAAACAGCTTTTTACTGATATAGGAATTCATACAGAAAAAATAACCATATACAATGACAACCAAGCCGCTCAGCACTTGGCGAAAAACCCCATCATAAATCGAAAGAGCAAGCATATCAACATAAGGGAACACTTCATAAAGGAAGTTGTGGAACAGGAAGTAGTGGAGCTCACCTACAAGGGCAGCAAAAACCTCGAAGCAGATATATTTACAAAGGCGCTCCCACACCCAAGACACGAAGTGGCCGCTGAAGAGCTTGGCCTAGTGGTATACGACGAATACTAAGCGTGAGGGGAGTGTGTTGGAATGAAACAGTGAACACGCTCAGTTCCTACCCATTTACTTCTATGGTTTATTCATCTTCTACTTTATCTATGTAATAACTTTATCTGTGCAATAAACGTACTCAAGAGACAAGTACAACATTTATAAATCTTATATTGTGTTTTACTAAATCTCGTTATAAGCATCAAGTCCAAACATTCTTCATTTTCAGGAAATATCAAAGGCAATAAGAGATTCGCTTCTATTTTGACTGCTTCACAATGGGACACGTAACAAGTTAAATAACTAATGTTTTATTTTAGATTTATTTTGAATTCAGATTTTATTTATTATTTTAAGTGCCTATCTAGGTCAATTTATAAATAAATCATATCAGCAGCTGCTGACAAGCAGCTTTTTAGGAATTTGCTAATAATATTATTATCTCTAATATCTATTTAAAGTGTTAAGGAAGAATAAAATAAACGCCAATTATTATAGTATTTATTTTATTACAGTAGTATCTAGGTACCTTGTATCTACACAGTTAAATTCGACAGTAAACAATAATTTATAATAAAAACGAAATACTGACACATATAAAACACATCAATATGTATAAAGTAAATTATATTCATCTGTCTTGTTTGTTCAAAATACATACTAGGTGATTTTATTGCTATAGAGGAATATTTAACAACCAAACTTCCAAATTTACTTAACATATTACTAATACTAATTTGAAATAACATATTGACAAATAGTGATATGTAGGTATTATATGTATTACTCATATCTTACACGGTTAAATAAACGATGTTAAGAAGGGTAAAATTAGTAAAGAAAAATTGTGTGTATAGACAGTGTAAACAAAGAAAATTAGGGGTCCTAAGAAAATATTAATTATACTAGGTATTCTGTAAAACCATAAAGTTTTATGTTTCGATTCAGAATCCATACGACCTATAAACAAAGTAGGTAAAATACATTGTCTCTAAAAGATAGAAATAATATCACTAGATATTTATATTGTATAATATTGTTCATAAGACTAGGAATTTTGTTAATAATCAATAAACTTTGTGTGCGTTCTCCGAGAATATTCTCTAATAAATAGTATATATTACAGGATATAAAATAAAAGTTAGCACCCGTATTCATAGTTGATCTGTCTCAGACGAGGACAAGAAGTTTGTTCCTCTCCCAACCTCCCAAGGCGATTAACCCTTAACTGCAATCGTCGGCGTTGTAACGCCCGCCATGGCACTGCGTACCGGTTTTTTTCCTAAATGTTGTACAACAAATCACCAAAAGCGCTATGACTATTCGTAGCTCATTATTTACACAACAAACGGCAAGTGCTGTAGATTAAAAACTATTAACTAGAAACTTGTAATTCAGTGCCGAAGAGGAAAAATTTTATTCGGATAGTTTCGGGTAGCGAGTTCGATTCCCGATGGAGGTCAATATGAAATATTTATTTATATAGGTTTTTACACAAAACAAGTGTTTCATATGTGATACCGTGATACTTCGGATACCCCCCCGTAAGACTGATCATCTTGCCTTCAACGGCACTTGGTGTGCCAATGTGTTCCCTATGCACCAATGGGTGCGTATAATGTAGAGTAGTAGTAATTTTTAAATGTTTTACCGATTTACTCTATTCTGTAATGATCATACAGTGTTTAAATATAAAGCTTAATATTGAAGTCATTTTTTACTTTTCTTTTCTTTCAAAATTCTTTATCAATAAGGCCCAGAATCGAGAGGAATGAAGGCGATTGATGCAGTCTATTTCTGTGGAGACAGTGGACCACGACGCTCAGCATTGAGCAAAATAAAATGATCAACAAAAAAATGTAATCACTGGGTAGTTAAGGGTTAAGAGATGGAGATACGTCTCTGAATAAGATATTTAATTAGACGGGTAGGTCGTCGTACCCCGTGGTGAGCGAGCCCCCCGGGGCTCGGGCGCGGGGCCCGGCGCCCCCCGGAGCCGCTCCCTGGCGCCCCCCGCTGAGCAGCTGCTCCCTCGTGGCGCCCGGTACCTTGTACTGCTGGGCCCGCAATGTGCAGAGTCCGTACCTGGAATTAGGTCACAATAATCGATCGATTTGCCTTTAACCCAATTTGTTTGCTAAAATCAATATAGTGCTGAGGAGATGCCTAATTAATTCAAAGTTTTGTGGCAAATCGTTAAAATTATTATCATCTTCATCATCATCATCTCAGATAAGTTACTTTGCTGGACATAGGCCTCCCCCTGCCGCCTCTACTATGCCGTCTCCATCCATCGTCTTCCAGCTTACTTCCTGATGTCCACAGATCAACATCCTGTCGATCAGAAACTGTTTTCATTAGATTTAATCAAGAATCGTCCAATTGGGAGTAATCTTCCTTAAGATCTCATTTCTTTTAGCACATAATACCAATACGTGCTAAAAGAATGCATGCTCTGTGTAAAGGAAAGAGATTCGGAAAATACTTGGATAGGTAAATAAGAGTGGGCGATGAAGAATCAGGTGAAACAATACGCTTTGGATCTAAATTGAATCAAACCAGGCAGTAAGCTAAAATGGAAAGTGGTAGACGGAGGTGGCCTTAGAGTATGTTAAAAGCCCTTAGAATGTGTCGGTGGTCGAATATAGCCACAACAAGTAGAAAGTGTGAAAAGAAGAGGCACCGCGGATAAATATGTTGCATGCATCACCTGGACAGAAGCAAGAAGAAATCTTTCCTAAACTGGTGTGTCAGTATAGCGTACAGGAAGGGATCAGCCAGGCATTTGAGTGGGATAGACGAGCACCAGCAGAAGTTTGGCTCCCGTCACGTCCACTAGAGGATGACCAGCGAGGGCTCCAGCTCCGGCGGCCCCTATTGGGACTACACAAGCCATGTGGGTGGCTATCTGAAATTTAAAGCATTTATGAGTACGCAAACACCAACAATAGATCTTTCAAATCATATCTCCAAACTTCGAATGTACAATTAATTGGTTACGGATACAATAACGAAATAACAATACAACGTACGAAAGTATTTTGAAAATTATTTACCAATATTGCCATTTTGTTGGCTACACTGGCTTCAACGTTTCTCGCAGCGCAGTGGCGAGAGTCCCTCGCCAGAGTACAGTAGATATGCAGGTAGCACCCTGCTACAGCAAGGACTGATAGTGCTCCGCCCAGCAGCAATATCCACAGGTAGGCGCTGTCGCCAGGATTACTTTGGCGCATCGGAAGACAGACGCTGAAACAAGAACTGTATTAATTTGTTTATAATAAAAACATTAAAAACGCACTTAATGGTTTTGATGTGTCCATTGACATATTTCAAGCGTGTGTTATAGAACCCACTCTTTATAATGTTTCACGCAAGCAAGGCAAGTGTGCCAGGACAGAGTGGTGTGGCATTCTATCCTCTCACCTACGCCTTTGGAGAAATGGCGTGATGGTTAGTTAGTTAGAAAATTTCATGCATAAATAAACATCATGTTAGAATACGATTCCTAACAATGCAATGGTTTCTTGTACTTGACTATGATATGAAGATTAAAAAGGAGGGATCAGAAACCTTCTTTTCTCTACTTTTTTTAACCCTTGAAAGTTTCTGAAGAACGGTGGATATAAAAGAACGTTACACCAACGAAGATCTCCAAACTTCAATAAAATAATGTCCAGAAAATGCTGTTTTTTGTTTTATTGGTTAGGTGATTTTCTACATCAAGGAATAAGTAGATTATATGCATTGTAGGTGGGTGTTTTAGAACCTACGTTGGTGTTGGCCACCGAATAGGCTAGGAGCTAGGAGGCTAAATTACAAAGGCAAACAACATCTAGGATTGAGAAAAGTCACTTAAAATTGATAAACCACTTACCTTGTTGAAGAGTAATCGCTAATTCCAACTAGGGGCAAGAGAGCTGCCAGGCCCGAGTAGAGCAGAGCTGCCGCCAGTAGGCCACGGGCAGCCCTCGGGGACAGTCGGCTGTTGGGGTGCAAGGCGCGCGTGATGGCGAGCCACCGCTCCAGCGTGAGGGCTGCGAGGGCCAGCAGGGAGCCCTGGGCACCAGCCACGGCCAAGAAACCAGCTACCTTGCAACCAGCACCTAGACCATCGATGTTAGCAATTATTTTGTAAAACGCGTATCAGGAACTGACGAGACGTCTACTTCTGCTGTTAAACCTTTATGGTGGATTTTTTTAATTCGCCATATTTCTTCTTGTGGAATTGCAGATTGGATTTTTAGGCAAATTTTTTTTCTAACTCATCTAACATTGAGTACTCGTATTTTTTAAACTTTAGTACCTCGCTATTAGTGCATGGCGCAGTTTTCTAAAGCCATCAGTAAAAGTAGGTAGGTACGTACAACTTTTGCTCAAAGAAGCTTGGTCTAATACTAGGTACTAAAGTATTCTCCCTTACGGTACCCAATTGTGCACAGGGCACTGCAATGATTGGTCTTTTATTCGAGTAAAATGTACAACACCATGGGACATCCCAATGAAGGAACATTGGTACCTACATATAATATTTTTTAATATAAATATGTACAATTATGTTTCATGAATAGTGAATCCCATTTTTGAAAAGAAAAGTGTACTGGGTAGCTACTGAGCCTAGTTTTAACATGTAGTTAGATCCTAATATTCAAATAAATGTCGTACCATATTGCCAGTCGTACGCATAATTGAAGTAGCTATCTTGGGTATAGGTATCCACAGCGGCCAGCAGCAGAAGGTAAGTAGCCGTGCACAGGTCAGCCGTGGCCAGGAGCACGTGCAGCAGCCGCGCAGCTGCCGTGGGGGCGCGGGCTCCCAGGGCGGTCGCTACCAGCAGGTTGGCCGCGAAGCCGCCCAGCCCCACGGCCCAGCCCAGCCCGCGGGCCGTGCGGCCGCCCAGCACGCCAGAGCACGGGTTCAGCGCGTCTGCCACGGGCCAACACTGGACTGGTTCATTCCTAACCATAAAAAAATATGATCAAACAACTCGTATGCCATCGAATGAATCTCACCTTCCTCAAAAAGTACAGTTGTTCAATAATGTTCTGGTTAACAGAAACCTCCGGGAATAACAGCAGCTGGTGGTGATGAGTCTTTTGCTCTTCTTGCACTTCTTCCAAATATTTTTATGCCCAGTTCTATACTAATGTTGTTTCAGTGCCTAAATAAACATTCTTAAACTTGGGTATTGAAATATGAGATGACCGTATCAATCCATCTCAAGACCTGATGCATGATATTTTTGCTTACCTGCTATCATAAGAGAGCGGTCGTTTTATGGACCACTCCGAAGTCAACTTTTCCCTTCCAGCACTGCTCCTCGTCAGGGTTCTCCAGTTCTCTAGATCCTAACCCCCTGTCCAGGTACTAGAGCCCACCTACCTTTGTGTCAAGTTTCCACAGAGCGCCAGCTGGAAGTTAGCGGGAGGAGCGGCCGTCTGGTGGAACACTCCGAAGTCATCTTCCTTCCAGCTCTGCTCATCGTCAGGATACTCCACTCCCTCCAGATCCCAGCCTGCCCCAGTCTGCAGGTTCAGCTCACTACATTCTTACACAATACAAAACGAGTTTATAATATTTATTATAAGTTTTGAGTTCGAAGTTTTGAATCGTACAAAAAAATGTGTGTATCAGCTCCGACGTACGACTTAACGGAGTTTACTCTTTAAGTGCGATTGTCACTGAATATACAATAAGCAATGAAATGTGATCCGTCGCGCACCGCGCCGCCACGCGCCGGCCATCTTGAATTTAAAAATAGCAACTAAATATAAAATTATGAACCCTATTTCCCCGGAAAATGTAACCCATGTTCATATTATCAAAAAAAAATCATCCGCCATCTTCGATTAAAAAATACCCCTAATACCCCTGAAATAGATACCCATGTTCATATTAACCAAAAAGTTTGTATCGACCATCTTGGATTTCAAAATAAACATGAAATTCGAATTCACTAAAATATAAAATAATATCCGAATTCGTATTCGATCTAACGATACTCAGGCAATATAAGCGGCCCTAGCCCTCCAGCCAACGTATCCACAAGCTGTATGCAGTTTGGTGACAAGCACCCTGTAAAAATGCAGTACCTAGTAATATAGTTAGAATAGTACAGAATTTTTATAAAAACATAACTTTTTTAATTGGCTTTAAATTGGCTTTTAAATAAATCGCTTCTTCGAAGAAGTAAACTCCAAAAATTGGTAAAAAGATTACAGTCTTTTAATACAAATAAATAATTATGTTATAAATAAAGTCTCAAGTCCAAAAGCTATTTATTTTTTACAAGAAATTAGAAATAGAACTCACCCCCATGCTTTTAAATGTTCCGGATCTACATCGTAGGAAGGAGCGATGTCATCTGTAATGTTGGTCAGCCAGGGGCCAAGTGTGGAAGATGATGGAGGCAAAGATCGTCGCCTTCTATTTAGAGACCGGTCACTGGATGACGACTTGTTCCTCGTACATAACTATTCACTTCATATATTATAATCCAGTTATTACAGAAATAATAAGCCCAGATTTACTGAAATATATCCCTAAAATAAATGGTGTAAAAAGAAACTAATGTAGAGTCGTAGAGTCCACAAGATTTGCGGTACTCCTAATAGATTGGGTTATTATTACGAATGGACTATTTTACCATACTATCACTTTTTGCATGGAACGGTGCTTGCGTTTTAGAGCCCCCGCAGACTAAAGACTTTCTATCGGGCGATAGTTTAGTCGGGCTTTTAACCCATTTAGACCTACCGTCCCACATATGGGACAGTGTGTGTTATAAAAAATGTACTGAAGAACCCAATAAGTATAATGTTACAAATTTATCGTAATGTCCAAGAGGAAGGTATAATGATTCATATAAACGATATCAGTTTTCTGAAATTTGTCAGAGAGTGAATATAGACGCAGTTTAAATCAGTGTTAATTTTTTATTTTTTCCATGATGTCATCGAGGAGGTAATATAAGTGTTTTTTTCATATTTTTTTTATTTATTTTAAATTAAGATCATTAATAAGGCTTCCACTTAGCATTCTAGTTCAATATTATCAGTGATTTTAATATTAGTGTTGCATTTTTTTTTCGTTGAATTATAGTGACCCCTATGTGGGACAGTAGGACTATACACAATACAAAATTTGTGATTTTTATAAATATGCAGTATTTTTTGTTATTTCGGGTTTTTGACGTTGAATGGTATTGTATCTCTTTTGGAAGAGGAAAATTTGAACAATACAATGACAGAGAGTGATATTTTCTTACTTCCACCTGATAATGCCAAGGATGATGTGACAGAAGATGAAAACAGGAGATGAAGATAATTTGGAAATGAATCATGTGCCACTAAGTATGCCTTAGCATAGTCCTTAGACTGAAGCTGAGCTAAAGTTATGGGTACAATCTTTGGGTGGGAACAACAAAAGGTGGTTATATAATGTGTTTTGAACCATACTAGAGTCCCAGCACAATCCTGAATATCGAATAATCTAATTTAAGTCTTGGTACCAATATTGTTCTTACCTATACTGACAAACTTTTCGATATTGGAATGGGAAAAAATGACCTTTTTTCCTTTTTTTTTTACGGGTTTACCACTGGTAAAATGAATTGAGTAACGGACATATACGAGTAACTGCGAGTCTCATGCGAGTTAATCATATCCATAAAATAGAACAATATTCGCAACAACTTAAAAAAAAACAATCACCGTATCGCAAGCACATTTGATCCATCAATATGATCCAAAAAATGGGACGAGTGGATCGTTCAGACCAGAACCTTCCTATGGGATTAGCATTCGTGACAAATAATGGTACATGCCTCTGATTATACACTGCTTTTATATATGGCAGTTCAAAATCCATGGTTGCTTTCAAGGCATAATGGAAGTTCAATAGGTTTATTGACGCTTTGAAGACGGATCACAATACAGAAATTTAGAAACATTTATTTCAAACCAGGACCCAGCAGGCTATCATCATGAATGGGCGAATCAAGATATATATGATAACAACAAAGACCATTTTTTCGTGGAACAAAGCAACAAAACAAGATGTGGCTAATGCCGAAAAAAATGCCCAGCCAAATGCACAAAATGCAATGTTGGTCTGCACGTTAAAATATATTTACCTTACTTTACTAAAAATTAATGATGTTGATGATGATGATACTAAAAACTTGAGTTATTTTATCATAATTTAAAAATGTGTTCTGAAATAACAAGCATGTTATCATATTAGTTTATTGTTTTATAATACTAAAGAAAGAATAAGATAAATTGCCATACTTGGACTTTTTGCATATGTATAAGCCTACTGTCCCACATACGGGTCGGGTGATTTCTGGCAACCCTTACACAAAAAAATTTTTAAGGAATTTTTTAGGTGATTTACTAACGTCCTTAATTCTATAAATAACAAAAATTTCATAAAATTGTGACAAAAATAGTTTCAGGTCTAAATGGGTTAATCAGTATGAAGATGTATGCAAGTGCGCATACTACAACGATCCGGTATCGGCCGATTGCTAAGTTTAATAGGCCTTGCGATTGCCTTTAAACTATCGGCCGATAGCTTAATAAGTATGGCGCTCTTCCACGCGCGCACACTTGCCGATCGTTTAATCGGGCGATAGCTTTCTCTCCTTCGTTGTATTGCAGCAATAATAACTTTTCTTGACAATATTGTGTTCCAACATTCATTGCGACCGCTCTCTTCAAAAGCCGTTTATTAACTGGGAAATCATTCGAGAGCAGTTGGCCGACTGTTCTCTAGTCTGCGCACTCATCATCACCAACCCGACTGTTTTGTTGATTCAGTGTGCGCGCTAGCAGCCCAACCCGACTAAACTATCGCCCGATAGAAAGTCTCTAGTCTGCGGGGGCTCTTAGTTGTGAATGGGATTTTAAACAAACTTTTTAGGACATATTGAGAGAAACAGCGAATTGACACAAAACAAACAAATATGGCTATTGGATTAGTAAATGAAAATAATCTAAAATGTGAGAAAAAAAGCACGTGCAAACATAACAAAACAAGAAAAAACTCAACACAATCACAATGTGCATTAATCAAATCACTTTTAATCATCGCTTAATTCTAACTAAACTAACTAACCATCACGCCATTTCCCCGCATGGATAGGCAGATAGGCAGAGAGGGTAGAACGCCACACCACTCTGTCCTGGCATACTTCTCTTGCTTCCTCCACATTCATACATCTTCTCATGCACGCACGTCGATTATTCCGACTTTTTACATGCCTACTATATAAAACAATATCAGTATTTGAAATACTCTTAAACTTTAAGTTCTTTAGCTACGGCAAGCTACAGTTTGAAAGCATCAAAAAGACATAAATCTTACTTTCTGAATTTTCCCTCTGTACGCTTGGAATTGAGCGTGACGCTTGGGATCGTGAAGTTCTGGGAACCGGAATGCGCAGCAGTGGAAATGGTGAGTCAGCCAAGCTTTCCGCAGGTGCTGAAATATTCCTTGTTTAAAAATTCTAAAACTGAACTACTAAAGATAAAAAGTTTATTTATTTATATTTACGGACAAATCCATTTTAAATACAAAGATAAGCATAATAGGGATAACAAACCAGTAAAAATAAGTGACAGAACATTAAATTGGTGAAGCTAAGACAGTTAGAATAAAATGCGGGCACACTCAAGACAGGATCGGGTCTACTTCAGTGAATCTTGATAGATTTACACCGAAGAAGTCTAGATCCCGTCTTGAGTTTACAATACGACACAATGGGGCATGAAAACTATGGTTAGTTTTGTGATGACTAAGGAACAGCACGTAATTATTTCTCAACCTACGGACTGGAATACAAAACGTCACTTGAGTCAGTAAA
>JAGVSP010001438.1:0-42561 GCA_022494985.1 Micrasema minimum
AAAATTTAATGAAAAATTTTTATTTTTACAAATTTTTGTTTAAAGATTTTTTTTTAAAATATAATTTTTGGGGACAATTTTTTTTTTATTTTTAAATTTTTTTTTTACAAAAATTTTTAAAAACCCATAGTAGGAAAACAAAAACAGTAAATAAAGGGACAGAACATTATAAATTGGTAAATTTGATTTCATAACTATGACCTGCATTCATGGATCTTGCTTTAGTATGATTGACAAAAATGCTTTCTAGATTAATTTGATTGTACATTGAATATTTTATTTATGAGTATTTTATTATTTCAATATACATCCGGTTTTATTAATTTTTCCTCGAGTTTAGTCTAAACCTAATTTATTTATCGAAAACAAACTAGAAAACTTAAACTTCTTTACACCACACAAATATTATTTAGAATCTGACTTGGTTGAATTTAAAGGTTTTTTTTTATACATCAGATATTAAATTACACAGCCCATCCATGACATTGGAGTACGATCCACGTGTTCCCGTTGTTAGCATATACTGGCAGAAATATCTTATTCATATATATTTTTTATTTTGTACTTACTTAGATAATATTAAAATATCATTTGTTTCAAAGCGTGTTTTTTTCATAAGGAAATTATAACTGTATATCGAAAACCCGGTTAAAATATATCATTCGTACGATAGCATTATTGCTACAACCCTTATGGGTATTTATTTATTTATTTCATAAGTATATTACTTTTCTTTTTTTTTTCGTAATGAAATACGTCGCTGGGCAAAGCCTGTTTTGAGGTATTCATTTACAACTAACATTTACATTTACAAGTATGATACATTTAAAGAAGAACATTAAAATAATGCATTAGGTACCTACCTACAATTAACAACACTGCGAACTATATATCATATATATGCTATTTAGGTGGGGTAACCATTTCAAGGCACCTCTCGGGACCCAAATCGTAGATCCATTTTTTACAAAGATGCAAAAAAAATTTACATCTTTTTTATTTTTTGCATACAGTGGAAGGGTGTTATATATTTTTGGAGATATGAAGACGTGGCTTTTTTGTCCAAAAGACGTTGTCATTTTCGGTAGTTCCAATAATTGTTTACTTTTAGTTCTTGTTTACTTTTAGTTCTTGTTTCATATTTCGTGTCATTTCTGTCCCACCATATTTATGTGTGTGAACGAGTAGTGCCTTGCCGTACAGTTGCCTGACGTTCAAGACACCCACTCGCTCAAACACCTCCACTGTATGCGTTTTGATTGGGACCCCAAGAAGTGCCTTAAGAATATATTTATAAAGCTCACTCAATTAAAAACAAAAAATATTTAAACTATCATTGGGAATGCATTTGTTTATCAATATTGTGTTTGTATATCACTATCTGATTATTGGCATGTTTCCATTAATTTAAGCTGGCTTTTATCTATATATTACATACACTATCCTGTGTCATCTATTATTTGATTCTATTGATTCCACAATATCTTTGGAAATACAATTTTTGTAAATTATTGTTTCTGTTAAATTGTCGGATTAAACAAATAATGTAAAATCTAGGATGTTATTTCAAAACTTACTTAGACTGTAAATTTTATTTTGAGATACAAAATAACACTTTTACGCAAAATTTACTTTTGAATTTTATGAAATTATTTATAGATAGTCAAAATAAAATGAAACTGACTTCTGATTCAGTAAATTCATTTAATAATATAAAAACAAATTTAGTTTTGTATGGTTTTAATTCAAAATCTTTAAGATCGTGTATTTTGAAAGAACTTATGTACTAGATTTTTTTTTTAAATAAGTAAAAAAACATTCACAATTTTGTTGCATGATGTTGTAGCCTGTTTGATCTTATTATTTGAGGAATTTTCAAAGTATCAAATTTTTTTTCATGAGCAAAATAATTTGATAAGGATAATGAAATATTTTTATTGATCTTTGTTAACAAATAACGAATTTAAGGGGGATATAAATATGGATCTCCTTAAACTGCATTAATAACAATACCTGTTAGTCAGAGTTCAAAATGAATACTCACAGGTCTTGATTTCTTTTTCTTTAAATTTCAGTTTGGCTGCGTGTCAGATCTATGGAAGCCCATTTCGCTTCCTACTCCGAGGTTAACGGAGAACAATGAAGATTTCTGCAACCGCGAGGGAGCGGGGAATGGTTCCACTGTAGCGGCCGTATGACCCGGGAACTACGACCTCTGCTAAGCAACTGATATTCAGCAACGCAAACAGTACTCACCAGTTCCTGCCCTTGGCAATATGCAGCTAACTTAGAGGCCGCTGAATAACTAATTTCTCAGTTTGATGATTAAATCGAGGAATTACATTTCAACTGTTGGCGTTTTGAAAAGGTGTTTGCCGGTTGGAATTATGTGTCTTATGTACAGCAAGTGAACTTTAACATTTTTTTATCAGTTTTACGTAACATTTCAGTGTAGTTATTTTAACATCTGACATTTCTGCTGAATGTTGCTAGAAATGTATCCATTTTATCCTCTTCATTTTTGTCATCTTAATTTATTGATATTAGACATGGGTTCCCTCAAATTTATATGTGCAGCTATTTTAGTGCAGCATACCTATGTTATAATGTCATTCATAAATAGTTAAGGATATTTTCTAATTGTAGGCCTATTTTGATCATATTCTGTAAGAAACAATAATAGTATTGTTACAATCTAAGGTTGTGGTCATGTAGTAATGTTATGGACTCAGAATTATGGATCAAAATGTATATTTTGAATTTCTAATTTACGTAAGCAGCTAAAGTTGTTTAAGTGTAAGGATTTTTAAAATTGTATTTATAATTTTAGCATAAAATATCCAATAAAAATTAGATGAATACCTAGTAAGTATGTATTTAAAAAAGTAAAACTTAAAATGAACATGGAGTAAGGTCTTTAGAAAAATAACTTACCGCTTACCCAATACTTTTATTTATTTCTTTGTTTATTTAAACTCTGCAAGGGTTGGTTGGAAGATATTGCTTAAAAGCAATAAGCCCGCCCTTGTACTCTTGCTATGTAATTGTACATGAAAGTTTTAAATAAATATTATGTTTAAAATTCAGCAAAAATCAGTACCTACAATTTTGGCAGTTATTTCATTCATATTATGAAAATTTCTGATTTTTACCCTTTTTGTCTATAACGACAGTTATGGAAAAAGTTACCAAGCGATATATATGCGTAGGAAAATGATACCAAGTGACATAATAATATCATGCCGCTTGATATCATTTTCCTTTGCACATATTATGTCGCTTGGTAACTTTTTTAATCGATAATATGTTTATATTTCCTGAAAATGTGTATCTTTTTAATGCAGTATTTAAGGACTTCACAAGAATACAAAATACAAATATAATGATTATTAGGTGTGTAAATACTGAATATTATTTACAAATCATAAGAAATGCATACAAGGTACCTATTTAATAATAATGTTAAGAAAAAATGAGCAGCAATTATTTTCATTGTGTAACTACTTCAATATGATTTTTTATCCGCTCACATTTTTTGATATCTGCGACCAAAATTATTCAAACAATTTGATTGTTTTCATAAGCACTAATTTACATTTAAAATTTAAATATTTTATGAAGTATTTAATTACAATGTTTTTTTAAAAAGAATATATATAGGTAGTTAATCTTATTATTTATTTTCTATTCTTATGATACATTTTCAAGACTGATGTCTGTAAAATAATAAATTAAAATACACTGCAATATTTATTTAAATATATACCTACATAATAAATATGTGGGTAGAAGTAAACTTCACCAAAAACAGAAAATGCAAAATCTCTTTCTCTTTCCTCAATATGCTAAATTAGAATTGTCCACTTTTTTGTAGCATAACTAGAAATTTCTATTTTTTTATGTGTCAATTTAAGTTAATGATATTTTTTTTGCTTAAATATGAATGCAAATCAACTGTAACATATTTTGAATTTTTTAAAAATAGTTTTTCACAAACATCTCAGTAACTCCTGCAACAGAGATTTCTAAGTTTGCTTCTAATACCCCCCATATATATTATATTTCTTTAATATCCTAGAATAATGTTAACAGGTACATATACTTAAAATTATTTTTCATAATGATATCCTTTAGTTGGTTAATAGTTATTATGAGTTATGGTTTAGTTGCTTTTAATAACCACAAAAATCTTTATATTAAACACATTTTATGTTTCAATATTCATAAAGCCCGCTATATACGGGACAGTTTTCTGCGCAGTTTTCCTTGCAGTCTGAAAACGGTCCGTATACAACGAAAACTGTTTAAAAAACTGCGTGCTTATGTCAGATTTAAGCTGACATGACAGTTAATGTTTTTTTATGTAAACGTTTAAGTAGACATTGGTTTATTGTATGCTTTTTTAATACGTAAAAAACCAATAACATATTTACATTATTAGCTAAATATACAATTTCCTGAGAGCAAACATATGATAATAACTTACAATCGCGTTTCAAAAATACACATATTTAGCGTGTCTTTTGACAGAAGTTTGACAGACTGCACAGTTTTCTGAACAAGAAACTGTGTAGTTTTCTGAACAAGAAACTGTCCCGTATACAGCGGGCATTAGAACAAAAAGGATAGTTTTCCAAACCAAGCGTTCACTTATTGAAAACATAAAATTGATTTATTAAGTATATTATTATAGATGTCTCATTTAGTTTACTACTTTATCTATGGCAATTTACACATTTGATTTAAAATATAGTATAAGTTATTTATTGTTTATGGTCGTACTTTCGGAGATACTTGTTATACTTACTTTTTTTTTTATTTTGTAGAATATTTGAAATATTGTAATTCATATTATGTAGATTCTGCATTGGGATATAAATTACTATAGCAAAATCACCAGATTAATCATTTTTTATAGCATTGCACCTATTACATATTTTTTAACATAGTTCCAATAGTTTAAAAATGGTTTTCATGATATTTCTGAGAAATACGTAAGTTTAAATTTTTTTTATTCTATATGAAAAATAATAAGTACCTAAGCGTATTATAGTATGATTGTAAATTTGTTACAGTGGTATGTGTCACAAATAGAGAATGCACAATATAAAAGTATTTTATAATTTATTGTAGTTCGTATGAATGCATACTTTCTGTATCATTGTCAAAAAATGCATTGTGCATATTATTTTTACTTTTTGCTATTTTAAAATTGCAAATTATGTTTTGCCTAACCTGGTGATAAAAGAGTGCAATTATTTTTTTTGTAAAATTTACCTATTTTTTTCATGAATTATGAAAAGTTCACCAATTAAAAAAAAAAACTAAATGTTTACTGAGAAATCACAAAATCTCTGGACTTTGTATTTGTAGTTAAACATCCTAACCACTACTCCATATACAGGGTGTAACAAAACTCGACGTACAAGCGGGAAACCAGTGAATCTATATAATATTTTGAGTTGATTTTGTAGAATAAATTTTTTTGATTATACCCTTAGTTTTCGAGAAAATTGAGTATGAAGTTGATTTTTTTTTGCAAATTGTTATCAAATATCATGTACGAGGTCTGTTCAAAAAGTATCGCGAATTTTGAATTTCCGCGGGCTACGTATATTTGATTTTGGATTTTTTTGTAGCGTTATGTTGGTACTCTCGTCCCTTACTTATGCTGACAAGGTCGGACAATTTGAATGTTTAGTTAATTTTTGACAGCTGTTTTGCTTGGATGTGTTTTGGCTCGTCTTCGATTTTTGCCTATTCCAAAAAATGGATCAAAGAATCTGTATCAAATTTTGTGTGAAAAACAAAATAAAGTGCGCGGACGCATTCCGAATGTTGACTGTGGCATATGGTGAAGCTACCTTGGACCAAAGCAACGTTTATCGGTGGTACAAAATTTTCTCAGAGGGCCGAGAAGATGTGAACGACGAAGAACGTGCCGGACGCCCGAGCACGTCAACAACAGACGAAAACATTGATAAAGTGAAGAAAATAGTATTAGCCAATCGTCGAATCACCGTTAGAGAAGTTGCTGAGGACCTAAAAATATCGATTGGCTCGTTGCATTCGATTTTAACCAATGATTTGGGCATGAGTCGGGTCGCCGCGAAATTCGTGCCAAAATTGCTCAATTTCGACCAAAAACAGCATCGCGTTAACATTGCTCAGGAGATGTTGGACTCGGTCCGTGACGACCCAAATGTGCTCCAGAGGGTCATAACTGGTGACGAATCATGGGTTTATGGTTATGACGTGGAAACCAAAGCTCAATCATCCCAATGGAAGCTGCCGCATGAGCCAAGACCGAAAAAAGCGCGCCAAGTTCGGTCGAACGTGAAGGTTTTGCTCACAGTTTTCTTCGATTGCAGGGGCGTGGTGCATCATGAGTTCTTGCCACAGGGTAGTACGGTCAATAAGGAATATTACCTGCAAGTTATGCGCAATTTGCGCGAAGCAATCCGCCAGAAACGCCCGGATTTGTGGAAGAACAAAAACTGGCTTTTGCACCATGATAACGCCCCTGCTCACACATCGTTGCTTGTGCGCGAATATTTGGCCAAAAACAACACAGTAATAGCGCCGCAGCCACCGTATTCCCCAGACCTGGCCCCCTGTGACTTTTTCCTGTTTGCAAAACTGAAGAGGCCCATGAAAGGACGACGCTACGCCACGATTGAGGAGATAAAGACGGCATCGAAGGAGGAGCTGAACAAGATCACAAAAAATGATTTTTTTTTTAAGTGCTTCGAGGATTGGAAAAAACGTTGGCATAAATGTATTATATCCGAGGGGAATTACTTGAAGGGGACAAAATAGATATTCATGAATAAATAAATACTTTTTGAAAAAATATAAAATTCGCGATACTTTTTGAACAGACTGCGTATTTAGTCAAATTAATACTATCCATAAAGAAAACAAAATTTTAAAAACGCGTTTTAATAAGAATGTGAGCAATTTTAATTAATCTGCCATTCTTTCGAAAACTTTTGTTGGGAAAAAAAAAATTTTTTTTCAAGCTCAGATTAAAAAGTAATATTACACAATCGTCTCCAAATATGATGTAGATTCACTGGTTTTCCGCTTGTACATCGAGTTTTGTTACACCCTGTATTATGGTTGATAATAATCACTGTATGAGGAGTAATTTGTTGTATTGACATAATAGTCATTGTAATAAACAACTTCCAAATAATACTCAAATCACCCAAAACTTATCTTTAAACAATGATTGGCAGCCTCCGTAGCGTATTGGCTATGACGCTGGACTCTCAATATGGTGATCCGGGTTCAACTTCTATTGAGAACACATAAATCAAAAGTGATTTTTCTCATGCCTTGTGTTAGTGATATGGCTCCCCTCTGATATCCGGCCCCCTGACGCTTTGAATTTCGCTTGAATTTATGTGCAATTTATGTCATTCAATCAGTCTCAGTTAACGTTTACTAACTCACAATAATAATTTTATAATCTTACAAACATTGATAAAAACTTTACCTATCACAAATCATTTGTCTCTTTATAAAAGTGTAGGTTACATTGTATATCGGTAGTACAGAAGAAGTATGTACAGTTTGAATCTTGTTAAGATCTTTCTATTATTTTGTAATAGTGATGCGGCATAACCGGTTATTTGAATAATGGAATAATTCGATTATGCTCATAACTATTTAATAACTTGAAATTATTTTCACCAAACGGTGCCTGTAGCTGATAGATATTATAAATCTTAGAGCCAAGCTCGCCAACTATAATATAATATAATACTACATAGATCAGTATTGTGATAAGCAATAAGATTGTAAGATTGCCTTTTTAAAACCTCTATATGTGTGAAAGAACAAAAATGTTCTTAAAATAATATTATTGTAAAACCGTAACTGAAATCTCATTCGTAATAAAGTTTGATTGTAAACTTTATTTGTTTTTTTATTATTTTTCTACCTCCTTTATAATGTATGGGCTACAGACAAATGATCAATTGATTTCTTTTGCAACCTTTGAAGAAACTTTAGTACCAGTCTGCGACCAATGCACCTTGGCAAATGATGCTAACATTAAGATTTCTTTAAAGTTGCAGTTCCTATGGTATGAAATTATCTCTTACCAGAAGTGGAAAACTATTAGCGTGAAGAGATATTTAAAAAAAAACACTTGATCCACGTGATTTCTAAAAAAACATTTCAGTAGAACCTCGTTTATCTGGTAATGCAAGTTACAAAATATATATATTTTTTGCAGCATACAAACTTTTGGATTTCACAAACTGCCTCCAAATGATCGGCCGCTAGTTCCCATGCATCTGTAGATTGTCAACAGTGGACGCCTTTTATAATAATTATGTCAGCGGAAGTCAGCTCAATCTGTCTACTTACAAGTATTACCCTACCAATCTAAACGAGCCATTAGACACTCCAGTGCACTTGAGGAATTAAATAGTTAATCCGCCTTTATTCAATTTTAAAAAAAAAAACTTTTGGTTGTCTGTAAAGTCGGTTTACGGACAATAATTTTAC
Organism: Micrasema minimum; assembly: GCA_022494985.1. NCBI lineage: Eukaryota > Metazoa > Arthropoda > Insecta > Trichoptera > Brachycentridae > Micrasema > Micrasema minimum. The sequence goes on from JAGVSP010001438.1 coordinate 8,521, forward strand.
GTGATAACGTCATAAGAAAACATTGATGAAAAATAGCATACTTTTATGAATTGAATTGAAATATTATTAACAACATTTTGAACATATACAAATATTTGTAGACAAATTACTGGATTATACCTACCCATGTTGGGCTAATATCGGAATGGGGAATGTTGAAGTACATCAAGTGGCCACTTAACCCAGCCAATGACAGATCATAAGCCCTGTAAACGCCTAGATAACCCACATTCGTTTCCAGAGTTTCTCTCAGAGTATCTGTTGGGATATCAATAATATCTGAATTATTATTACTGAATTATCATTATTTTGTATAATGCAGGAGTTAATTAAAAATTAATTTTTTTTCCATAAATTATAATTTTTTTGTTTTTTCTTCTTGTGTGCTGCTGCTGTCTCCCTTCTACTCGGACGCATCGGCCGATGGAGTGGAAGAGAGATAGATGCGTCACAAACCGAACGCTTAGGCCGATCGTGCCTCTCTATCGCTTGTTCCGCGCTCTCGCTTGCACACTCGGCTCAGACGGAATGTGACAATGAGTCATGCTTTTTCGTGTGTGTTATTAGACGTTATCACGTCAAAAATGTTTATTTTCTAATCTCTAATGCACGCTTTTAATATTACCTACAGCTTACTTAGCTCATCAGTCAGCAGTGTTGTTTATTTTCCTTTAAAAAAATCCATAGTTTACAAATATCACGCTCTCGAATGGCTTGAATGTCTTTTTAGAATTTTAACGAAGCATTGTGTATTTTCTAATGAAAATTTCGAATAACTTTTATTTATAAACAATTTGGAATAATATGAATACCCACATCCTACATTCGTTTTAATAGCTTAGTTACAATAATTCGGAGAATTACGATATTCGTATGATAAAATAAATTTTTAATCTGTTTTGCGTACTTTTTTAGCAACAAATTGTTTTTTAGCAACAACCAGAAACCTTTTTATGAGGCAAGCTGTAGGCGTTATAAGAAATCTTCGGTCGCCAAATTTATAGTGTACCTAAACTCTTAAATCCACTGGGATATTTATTTGTCTTTTTACTCCAAATTTATCTGATCATTCGAAGTCAAATAAAAAATGCATGATTTCACGTGCATAAAAACTACAAATTGGCGAGTGAATATTCAATACGCCTATAATCCTACATCGTTTCAAACGTTCCTAATATGAAGGTAAATAGCCACCAAGATAATTTATTTATTTATTTATTTTCTGTACATATACAGAACATTCACAGGTGTGAATGTTCCAGTTACATATATACAAGTGAAAAAGATATTTATTACAAAATTATTAAATATTTACAATAAAAAATAGGCTCTATAATTATACATATAAAAACTAAGAAGAAACAATTATAAAAGTAATAAAAATAAAATATATACATGCGTACATAATATATAATACAAATAAACAATAATAGATATCTTTATAAAATAAAAATATTTTTACTATGTTATTATGTATCTACTAACAATAATTCTAAACATGTGGTTCTAAAATAGGTTAGATTATTTACAAAAATATCAATTTTATTACATTCAATTTTATTATACAACCTACACATGCGCAATAAGGGGTTAAAATATGCCATATTATTATTAGTAAGTGCAACAAAAAATGTTTTATGGCGTCTTAACCGCGCATTCGGTACATTAATTTGTAAAGAATCCATGCATTTTAAAGTATCTAGATCACCATTAATAATTTTATGGAGGCATACCAGATCAGACAAACATCTCCTCGTTTTCAGAGGTAAGATATTAAAGTATTCAAGTTGACTCTCATAAGATCGGAGATGGCCACGCAATCCACACTTAAATGACAACAACTTGAGCATTTTTCTCTGAACTGATTCAACAAGGTTATCATATTTCAAGTAATGTGGACTCCAGATATTACATCCATACTCTAGTTTGCTTCTTATTAATGAATAATATAATATTTTTACCGATTGCGGATTTTTGAATGGTTTGGTTATCCTATTTACAAACCCCAACATTTTTAAGGATTTAGTTTTGATATCATTAATATGGGTATCAAAAATAAATTTTGAGTCAAGTGTGATTCCTAGATCCCTAATAGAGTTTACTGTTAACAAATGAGTATCATTAAGAGAGTAAGAATATGTTTTTATGTTTTTATTTCTCTAGTAAAGCTTATAGTATAACACTTTTCAACATTAAGATGCATATCGTTAGAGTTGCACCAGTTGATAAGTGTGTCAAGGTCATTTTGCAGTAGATAGTGATCCGAGTCAGATACTATTTTACGAAAAATTTTAAGATCATCAGCAAAAAGAACATGGCAGCATTTTAGTTTAGAACTAAGATCATTAATAAATATAAGAAACAACAAAGGGCCCAAATTGGATCCCTGTGGAACCCCCGAAGTTACAATGATAGGGGATGACTTGAATCCATTAACAAGTACAAGCTGTGTTCTATTATTTAAGTAAGATTTTAACCAACGAAGTAGATCTCCATGTATACCTATTGTCTCTAACTTTTGTATTAATATATAATGGTTAACTTTGTCAAAAGCCTTTTGGAAGTCCGTGTATACGGTATCTACTTGAGTTCTTTCATTAAATGCATTACAGACATAATCGCAAAATTCCAAAAGATTTGAATTAATAGACCTTTTCGGTACAAACCCATGCTGTTGTGTACTCAAAAAAGGCTTGAAATGGGAAAAAAGTTGTGTATATATGAGGGTCTCAAAGACCTTAGCAAAACAAGACAATATATATGATAGGTCTATAATTTTTAACTGAAGATTGATCGCCCGATTTAAATACTGGCACCACATGTGCAATTTTCCACAAATCGGGAAATATTCCATGTGATAGAGAAGCATTAAAAATAATAAACAAGGGTAAGGACAAGGCATCCGCACAACACACAACAAATAAGGGAGGAATTTGATCCGGCCCTGGGCCTTTACTAGCGTCAATTTTACTCAAGCAGGTTTTTATCTCAACTACACTGATTTTAACTTTACCAAGATTGTGTTGATTATAATTAAAATTGGCACTGCTCACTCTTAAATGATCACGCTGTGACAGCGTAGTTCCTGTAGGAGTGTATACTGAAGAAAAATAGTCAGAAAAAAGATTTGATATATCATCTCCTCACTTGCAGATATGCTATCCAGGTGCATTAATTTGGAATACAATTAGTTTTCCTCAATGATTTTGAATATGACCAAAATACATTTATATTTCCAAGAAGACCATTTTCCACTGATGTGATGTATGACCGATAGCACTCTTTTTGCATTTTTTTTGGATAGTTTTTCGCAAATTGGAGAACTTTAACTGATCGGTTGGATTGTTATGCTTCTTGGCTCTTACTCTAAATTTGTTTTTTTCCTTGAGCATTCTAATTAGTGGCTGATCGAACCAGACAGGATATTGGTTATTAGCTTTAGTTGCACATTTTTTAAAATTTCTATCAATAGTATTCCAAAGAATTTCATAAAACAAATTAGTCATGGAGTTTACATTTAAATTTCTAAATAGATTAATCCAGTTAACATCAAACAGATCACGAATACATCCATCATAATCTCCCTTTTTAAAGTTATATTTAGTAATAGGATTTCTTGTTTTTAAAAAACGATTTTTGTTTTGTTTTACATTAATTTCAAAAGGGGGATGATGACCGTCTATATTAGCTATTCCATCTGCGTTACATATATCTATATTCACCTTGTCAGAAAAAAACCAGGTCTAAAATACGTTTTATTTGCATTGAGAATATGATTAAATTGAAAAAAGTTACAAAACGAAGAAAGATTAACAAGACTATGAGCTTTCTGAGTCTGATAATTTGATGGTTGTTGGGTTCTATTTTCAAAATCTGGGTCAGGTGACCACTGAATTTCAGGAAGATTGAGATCACCAATGATAACAACCTGTGAATCGGAATTCCCACGTGTAAGGTAGACATCCTGAATTTTTTCAATTTGTTTACAATAATTATCAACACTTAAATTCGGAGGCATATACAGAACACAGATATAAATATAAGAATTATATTGAACGTTAGATTTGATCGTGAGCCACAGATCCTCGCCATCACTTTCCCACTGCAGTTTTCTGGATGATACCAACTGCTTGGATACAGCTGCGAGAACGCCACCACCTTCTTTTGACGATGAGTTGGTGGATTCACGATCTCTTCTGTAAACTATGTTCTGTTATCAAATACTTCCTCACTGAAGACACTTGAATTAAGCCACGTTTCAGTTAAACATATTATATCATAGTCATTATTTAAAATTTCGTTCCGAACACTTGTAGTTTTAGAGCGTAATCCGCGTACATTTTGATAAAATATGTTTAAAGTGCCACCCTCATTTGAGTTTTCTCTATTGTCATCATTGGCTTAGCATAAGAACTTATCTGAAAAGCTACTGGGATAGTTTATATTTTCCCTACTAATTGTGTCAAAATATTTCCGCGTTGGGCAGATTGTGGCTCAGAGCATGATGATTTGCCTCCTTTTTAAATTTCCTACAATTGTGGCAAATTGGTTCCTTCTCTTTGCAAGGACATTTCCAAGTATTATGTTCCTCCGCACAACTACCGCACCGAGACAGCCCTGTGCAATATTTCTGGGTATGACCGTAGCCCATACAAGAGTAGCACTGCACCAGGGGAGTCTCGTCTTCCACGATCACCCTTTGGTATCCAATGTTAGCCTTCCCGACATTAGTTATTGCCAACCAAGTATCTCTCCGGAGCATTCACAAACGATGTTCGTTAGAAGTGGATTTCGGTGTTTTTTTTATAATACAATTTTTTACTTCATACTTTCCTTGATTATAAAGCTGGAATTTTGCTTCGTAAGTGATTCATTTAAGTCAGATTCAGAGAGTCCCTTAATAACTCCTTTGAAAATAATCAATGGTTTTTTTTTTTTCCTTCTACCGCCAAGAGATTTGGACATTTGTTTTATTTCAGATTTCATACGTTTTTATCACCAACTGAAGGACATTTAAACTATAACTTTTTCTTTTGCAATTTTTTTATCGACTCGATGCCAATGCCGTGTAAGCGAACATTTACGTTTTTTTTAAATATTATTGCAAATGTCTTCACTGCTGTTTTCTAATATTTTACTTGATACAATTATGGCGTGAGAATTACTCAGAATAGGACGTTTAAGAGGGCTTAATTTAGGCCATGCAGTAGCATCCATTTTATTATGATTAGTTACTGGAACGACTGTATTTTGTGATACAGCCCTGGAGATAGATTCGAGCTTCACATTTTGAGCTCCAATTAGATCTTCAATCTGGAGAGAAGTATGGAGTGAGGAGGAAAGACTAGCCATTATGACTTTGACATTTTTCAGTGAAGGCCTTTTAAAACCTCGTCTTTGATTTCTAATTTCAGATTTTTTGCACTACTAAGCACATCGGTAGCCTTATTTATTACAATGTTTGCTTGGTTAATAAGCCCAATATTTTATTATTGTGTATTTTGTGTTCTGCGGGCTTCGCAGTACTGGGACCGGGGTTAGGAGATTAAATCTCTGGAGATTGGTGCTGAACGGACTCCACTTGAAGTGGTCTTCAAGCCAATGCTAGGCCTTATTTCGGTTTGGTATACATAATGAGAAACAACCAAGTTAATACTATGATAAGTTCGCAGTACAGGGGACCAAGTATTCGCCTTGCAAAAATATATAGACTGGCCAATTATATTAAATTAAACACACACTGCCATCTGTTGAAATTAAATTTCACTACTTAAATTTCACAACACTGGAATAATGGTCAAAGTGTCTTGCAAAACCAATCGGAGCCAGTCAGAAGAATATGTTTAAGCAGCGTTCTGCTATCTTATTTACAACTCGATGACTGTCAAAATTTCAAATATAAAATTTTTCAACTCACTTTTTCAGCAGAAAAAATTAATCAAAAACCCTATCTTAACGCAACTTATTACAAAACACAACGTACAATATTCAGCAGATAAAATTAGTTCAGTAAAACACTGAAATATGGGAGTTACAACATTTCGTCGTTTTTATTATAGTTTTAATATTAGGACTGTGTGATTCTATATGCACAAGTACAAAGCTTCGTTCTTCTATATCGTTATAATGTCTAACAAACTTTGAAAAATTTGTCGATGCTAACAAAGCAAATATCTGTGAGTATCATCAATTAAATATTTTGCTTATAAATTAGATTTTTTGCGATACAATTTTATAGAAAACTTAAATACCTGCATTAATAAACAACTGTTGTAAACAAAACAGTAATGAGATGCATCTTGATGTGTATGCAAGAATGCAACACCATTAGGTAGGTGTACCTACAACAATATTTTCCAACGATATTAAAGATGAAAATCATACAATAACATGACACGAGAAATCCACCTCATAGGAATAATTTTACGATATTAAAATGAAAATCAATACAATTAAAATCCACCTTCATGAATAATTTAAATGCAAATTAATATTACTGAAGCTTCAAATACTTGCACGATATTGCATTCAGAAATCAAATCAAATAAAGATGTAAACTAAAGTTCAAAAAGAAAATAAGTCATGCAAATAATGAATCTCCAACTTTTACGTTTCGTAGACAACTTTACTACTTTCCCTTATTCGCATTTGACGGTGTAAAGTGTAAGGGAAGCCGAAACAGTCACCTCTTTTAAACAACGGCTGAAAAAACATTTCACATCTATTCCTATTTTTACCTCCCTTCTATCCTAGGCATTGAGTGTAATAATATAAATTATGTGTGTATGTATTGAAAAGTGTTTTTTTCTGATATTGCGCTTACGTTAAATACCTGTAGGTACTACTTTATTTTATTGGTTGGTTGGAAGAAATTGCCAACTAAGCAATAAACCCGCCAATGTACACCACTGTATGTACAAAAAGCTAAAAATAAATGGTGCCTAGTTTGGTCACCAATTTGGGGAGTGTGGTGTCACCTAGTTGGTGGCCCAATAATGTGGTATGGAGTTATGTGGGTGCACAGAAGGAGAGAAAGTAAAACAGGTACTTACGATTTATACAATGGTTTATTCACAAAACTAAACTACTGAAGTTAACACTTGTAAATAATGATTCTACAAACTAAATTAGGCAAAATAAAACGATGATTTGAAATACTAAGTTGGCGGGAATTCTGTGCCCAAAATTCGCGTGCGATGACGAAGGGAGTCCAAAGTATTCTCGAAGCCAGTTTGGCCAATTCGTACGTTTACGGTCGGCGGTCGGCAACTGTCGGCTCGTGACGTCATTGTCGCCCGCCACAAAAGTTAACAGAATCGAAGCGCAGATATCACTTTATTTTTATATTTACTACATTGTTTAACTAACTAACTAAATTTATTACCGCTTTAACTAACTAACTAACCATCACGCCATTTCCCCGAAGGGATAGGCAGAGAGGATAGAACGCCACACCACTCTGTCCTGGCATACTTCTCTTGCTTCCTCCACATTCATACATCTTCTCATGCACGCACGTCGATTATTCCGACTTCTTACATGCCCACTTTCAAGCAATTGTTTTACTTGATCATGCCATGTCTTTACCGCTTTAAATATGGAAAAAACGCCAAAACTGTAAGTAAAGTAAAACAATTTAAGTTTTAATTGTTTGTCCACAATTTATCATGCCATTTATTTGATTTAAATCAATTTGAGAAAGCAATAAAACGAAACATTTGTCAAAGAATGCCTTTCATCTATGGTGCTTGGCAACGCGACCGTGATATGAACGTAATGTTCATTGTGATCGGTCAAATGCTTAGCACGTTTTTAAGCACGTCAACAATCATCTGTGATTGAGCTACAGCAGTTTGATTTTATTGTTTTTTAATCTATCCGCCTTATGGGTGTAAAGCGTAGGATAAGGATTTCCAATATTTATGCAGAATCACGACAGAGAGTCTTCACCTCCGGAAGACAGATTGTTGGATGATAATAATATGCAGATTGTCACAAGAACCTTGGTCGCATTATAATAGAGTGTAACATTCCTCGGTTGTGGGTGTTCTATATTTTGCTCTCGGTGGTTTCCATATTGGCGGGAACATTCTACCTACCTACCTTGCCGTGGGACGATGCTTGACAATCAACACACTTTATTGATGAATTCACTGTTCACTATAATGACAAAGGCTTTTGAAAAGATACTTGCCTAAATCGTGAATCGTAATGATTAATGATGTGAGGGGTCAATTTTAGAAACGTCAATCCAAGAAATCGACAGCTAGGTACCTATATGTAGACATGTAGCTCAATCACAGATGATTGTCGACGTGCTTAAAAACGTGCTCAGCATTTGACCGATCACAATGAACATACGTTCATATCACGGTCGCGTTGCCGAGCACCATAGATGAAAGGCATACTTTGACAAATGTTACGTTTTATTGCTTCTCTCTCTCAAATTGATTTAAAGCAAATAAATGGCATGATAAATTGTGCACAAACAATTAAAACTCTTTTAAACTAAATTATTTTACTTTACTTACAGTTTTGGCGTGTTGTTCATATTTAAAGCGATAATAATTAATAATCCCGATCGATAACTTTTAACGGATGTTCCATTGTGATCGCGAAAACGTTAAACATCTATGATGAGAAATCGTTATCACGTTGTTTATTAGCACGTCGATAGTCATCTGTGATTGAGCTAATGGTCAATTTCATGGGCCAGATGGGTAACGATTTTTACAAATTACTAAAAAATGTTGGCATTATATTATTTAAATAAATAGGTGAGCAATTGGAACATAAAAATGTTGAAATGTTTTATCTTTAATTATAAAATACGCTAATTAAGCTAATAACATTTTTTTTAATGTTTGAGATGTTTCAATTTCTTGTCTATGTCGCGGATTTTGAGTCGCCGCTGAATGCGTTTGAATAAAAAAATACGAAGAGAGTATTGTTCATTTTTATTGTTTGAATGTGATTTGTTCATTATTTACTTCGTGCTTCATAACAGGCTTACTAACGTGCAAGATTTTGTAATTAATAAAATGTTTGACAATTTCTAATGATTTTTTAAGCATTTTAGAAAAGATTTGTCACACAAGTCTTAATAAACTTTTGAATTTCCGTCGTGATAATTAAAACATGTAAAATTCTGGGTTCCACCACCGACGAATTATTAATCTCTTATTTGTTGAATCGACCACATAGGGAGCAGTATAGTAGAATTATAAATATGTAGGTACCCTTCGAAAAGAATTTCAGAGCAGTGGCATTTCATAATTGAAAAATACTACCGTGCCTAGTGTTGCCTAGTGACAGCTAGTGACCCACTACGTCACTTATACGTCATCACTAGGCATCTACGTCACACGTTTCAAAGTGTAAGTGTATTGGCATAAGTGCTGGAGTCTTTAGACGGTGTAATCTGAAAATAAGTGGTGTTATGAAATTTTTAGAAAATTTGTACGCAATTTGTATGGAATTCGACCCTTCTAGTGAATTCTTTTTCGAAGGATGTACCTATGTACATAATTATGTCAATTCGGTAATTTGTAGTTTTCTAACGAAAATTCATGATAAATTGAAAGCAACAAATCCATTTATTTATGTTAAACACGTCGATATTCGGGTCTGAAGAAAAACATAGTCTTTTGCCCACTCAGTCACCATACAGGCATAATTATATGGAATACCTACTATTGTAATATTATCTATTATCTATTGAAAAGAGGCTGAAGAAACCAGGCCACATTTTTGTAATTTAAAAAAAAATCTCAGCAAAATTATGTAAGGTAAGGTACTGATTTCAATTTGTAAATATGTAGATAGTGGCAAATAAGAACTTATCGAAAGAAGCAAAATTGGACTGAATGAACGAATACACAACGGAGTTCTGGTACCAACCCTTATGTATGGTAGTGAAGCGTGGTGTTGGAAAAACAAGGATGAAAGTAGACTGAATGCTGTTGAAATGCGACATATGTGTGGTAAGACTATGTATGATAGGTGTACAAATGTCCAAATTATAGCAGAGTGCAAGGCTGAGATAAGCATTATCGACAAAATTAAGAAAGGGCTTTTACGATGGTTTGGTCATGTGGAGCGAATGAGTGATGAAAGAACGGCTAAAAGAAGTTTAAATGCAAGTGTGCCTGGATGTAGAAGCCGCGGAAGGCCGAGAAAGACATGGCATGACCAAGTAGGTCAAGTACTTGAAAGTGGTCATGTGAAAAGTCGGAATAATCGGCGTATGTGCATGAGAAGATGTATGAATGCAGAGGAAGCAAAGGAAGTATGTCAGGACAGAGTGGTATGGCGTTCTATCCTCTCTGCCTACCCCTACGGGGAAATGGCGTGATGGTTAGTTAGTTAGTTAGTTAATATGTAGATACTATTTTCGATAAGGCCTAAGACTGACTAGAGTAAATTTCTGAGATTTTTGCAATTTAGGTTTCAAGCGAAGAAAAAAAATGTTTTTCTTTATAATACAATTTTTCTTTTATGCTCTGTACCTATGGGCCAAAAAGCCCCAACTTTGTAATTATCGTTTTTTAGGAGTTGCATTTTAGAGATGTTTAGCCGCAATTTTCTGGATTTTACAACTGATTTTATTTTGACTGTCAAAATAAAATCAATTGGTTATCCATATGCAGAAAACTGTGTTTGTATTCAGAAAACGGCATTTATATGCAGAAAACTGCGGTTAAAAATCACAATATGCGTCTTCCGAAAAAATAATCATTCTAAAGACGAAGCTTTTTGGTTCTCAGGTAGATATTATTTATTTTACTCTAACTAACTAACTAACTAACCATCACGCCATTTCCCCGAAGGGGTAGGCAGAGAGGATAGAACGCCACACACACTCTGTCCTGGCATACTTCTCTTGCTTCCTCCACATTCATACATCTTCTCATGCACGCACGTCGACTATTCCGACTTCTTACATGCCCACTTTCAAGCACTTGTTTTACTTGATCATGCCATGTCTTTCATCTCGGCCTTCCTCGACTTCTACATCCAGGCACAGTTGCATCATATATTTTTTTAGCCGTTCTTTCATCATCCATTCGCTCTACATGACCGAACCAACGTAAAAGAGCTTTCTTAATTTTGTCGATAATGCTTATCTCAGCCTTGCATTCTGCTCTAATTTCAACATTAGTGCACCTATCATACATAGTTTTACCACAAATTCGCCTGAGAGATCGCATTTCAACTGCATTAAATTTACTTTCATCCTTATTTTTCCAACTCCATGCTTCGCTTCCATACATAAGGGTTGGTACCAGAACTCCATTATGCATTATTACTCTACGGCACAATAAATTGCTAGATTTGCCTTTCAACCATATTGTTTTCTTCTCAACATGACGACACAAAGATCTGCACATGAATAGAATAAGTCCTCACCACTCGCCATACACTTGACAATAACCGTGAAATATATTATATAATTACAAGGCACTCTCCCACGTGCTAACAGCGTAGAACAAAGGATATTGTAATCACAATAAATCATTAATAATTACAGAGAAAAAAAAACAAATGAGCCACCATATAATATAAAGAAAATAATAATATTAATAAAATATCGGCGCATTATATGATTAAAATCTAGGCTAATACGGCTATTTCCTTGCATAGGGCACTGCATTGGTACACCGAATGATATTTTAATTGTAAAAATGTATTACACGAATCAAGATGATCAGTTTTACGCTTCAGCGTCAGTCCAAGGTACCACATATAAAAAAAAACAGCATGTGTGCAGTTCACACCAGGTAGAAGTGAAACCTTAATAAAACTAAGCTGAGAGAGAATGAGATAAATGCAGTATCAGTATCGGTATTGTTATTATTTATTATTATTATTATTATTTATTATTATTATTATTATTATTATTATTATTATTATTATTATTATTATTATTATATCATTATTATTATTGTTGTTGTTGTTGTTGTTCTTATTGTTATTACTATTATTTATCAATATGTCTGTGAAATACCGCGTCAAGGCGCCTTCTCCCTCGGTTTTGCTACAAAATTTTGGGAGTCGAATCTACCTCTTCAGATACATGAATAGAACAAATTCTGCTTTATAGCCTAGGACCTTCACATTATAAAAGTATAATGGATAGTGATATAATGGATAGATATAAATTATCTGGAGTTGGTCACCCCACCAAAATAGATGTTTAGTATTATATAAATTTACTACCCACAAGGAAAAAATATATTTTTTAAAGTATTGTAAATGAATACCTCGGCACGGGCACTGCCCAGTGAGGTATTTCATAGACCTAAAAAAAAATGAAAATTATAATATGTAAAAAATAAAAATTTAAAATAAATTAATAATAAAAAAATCTCATATTGACCCCATTGGGAATGAAACATGTCGCACCTTTAGGACGAAAATGACCTAATTGAAAAAAAGGTTGTAATGATATATCATCATAAAAAAAGGACATTATACATAATTTAGTATTTATTTTATGTTTTATTTTTAACACAGAAAGGTACATGATTTCCGTACAGAGATCCGTAATTTTTTTTCAAATTCAGGAATATGGATATTCGAGCGTTTTACAGGGTTTATGACCTGTCATTGGCTGGGTTAAGTGACCACTTCATGTACTACAACGTTTACTTGCTTCTACTGAGAATTTCCGAAAAATTTGTATTTTGAATTAGGTCGTTTTCGTCCTGAAGGTGCGATAATATCAGGTAGATCCAAGTGGGTAATATAAAATTTTACCAAATCTACCCACCCTATAATCGTACAGCCTTCTTTTTCTACGCAACACGATTAAATAAATTATTTTAAAAGAAAGAAAAGAGATAAATGATTAATTTTTTATTTATCTGTGCATATTTGACCGAGGGGCATTTACACTGCATTAAAATAAGTCTATTTATTAAGTTACATTTGAAATAATAATAAGATGAATATATTTCTTTAAAAACAAGTTGTAAAATATTGCAGAGTATAAATATGTATATAAAAATTCAAGCTAAAAATCAATTTTTGGTATTTATAATTTTACTTTATTCAAAGTTAATAAACACAATTCGAGATTATTTGAACGAGCTGCCATAAATTAGTTGAACATTGAATGCATATAGTTTTGCAGAGTGTTAGACATAATATCAGCAGTCTCTTCATATTTATTGCCTAATGAATGTAATAATTGTGGTATAGTCGAGTTACTGTGTTGGTTAGATGTTGAACCAGGACAATGAAATAAGAACTTACACCTTGTATTTTCGGAATTTATCGGTGTTTATCTGAAAACCGTTGTGACTAACATTATCTAACTGTTACATATCGACGCCTCCTACGTATAATATCGTAACCCACAAATCATCGATTTTGAGTTTTTGGTGGATTTCGTCTGTACTATATCTTTAATTCTACCAAAACAAAAAAAATATTTTGCCAATAATAAGTGCTTTTTTGGGGCGTATTTTGTCGTATCTACAACCAATGCAAATGAACGAAAAAATATTTTTTTAAATGCTCCTCCTGTAAAATCGCATTTTGTGGGTTACGATATTATACGTAGGAGGCGTCGATATGTTCAAATATGTATTTATTATCAGATAATTATTCCTTTGATTAATGTAAGCATCCACTATCTGAGTTTATTATACCTCTATATTATTACTATCATAGTACAAACTCTTTGTGTAGAATGTGTAAATCCTTAGGGTCCATAGTAGATTTTCATATGTTACGCTGATTGCCTACAGGTAGGGGCGAAAAATTCCTGAAAACGCAAAAACGTAGGATTATATTTACGTTTTTATAGAAAATTGTTATTTAGAAAAGATTCTCAGGGTAAATATTCTCCCAATTTTATTTATTATGTCCGTTAATGTATTCACTAAATTAATAACACCAAGGAAAACACATCAGCAGTATTTTTATTTATAGCGTAACATTTTAAAATTACCTTACAAGGCGCAACAGCTGTTTTTAAAAAAAGGTAGGTAATGAATTAATAATATATGTTTAGGTCATAAATCACTTTTTATTCCTTTCATAATATTTTAGCAGCTCGTTATAACTTGGATCTAGTGTTCTTATAAGGTCTCCTGGCAAATTTTGATTGAAATATGTATACGATCAAGTTTTTTACGATATTATAATATGGCTAACATTTAGAGCATTTGAACAGAAATTACTATTTGTAAAAAAAAACAATAATTTTTCAATGACGTTGCATTGATCGTATTCAAAATAAACTCGATCGTAAATTTGGGGTTTTTATGTGAGGAATGCAACATTTCAAAAATACGCAAGTAAGATTTTATCCCGATTCGCGGCGTACGGCAGCATTGATGTCTCTCAAAGGTTATATAATAAGTATCTCCCTCTCTGTCTATCGTAGAGCGGTGTTCCCCTCCCACTCGCGGGTTCCCTCGACATAGTGTGGAAATCCCCCCGCCCCTCCCCACCCCCTCGCCAGGCGCAGGTGATCCGCTCGCGCTGGTATGCGGGCGAAATCAAACGAGGGTGGCGCGTGATAAAAATTCAAAAAATAAAAAGTTATCAAAAACATAAATAATTTTTTTTAGGAAAAAAGTATTTGTTTCTCACGAATTTCTTTTTCTGATCTTTAACATTTTCGTGATACCTACTGATTCTTTCCAATAATAATATCGTGTATATGGCATCGAATTGGTACTAATTGTTGATAAGCGTTAAAAGAAAAACTGACCAATACATGATACAAATATGTTCATGTTTGTACTAAGATAATTGATAAAGTTCAATTTTTTTAAATGTAAGCAGCGTCTTTTGTAACGTCTTATGGCTCAAGTGTCTAATTCAGTCCACAATACTCTAATTAAGACCTAAAAGAGTTTTTAAACATTTTTACTAGATCTCTGTACTGTCGTCAAAAATATTGTGAAAAATTAACTTGTAAATTATTTTATTGGTGAAGTTTTCGTCTGCCGCCACTGCATCGCCTACCTGTTCAACATGGCGGCCTCTACACTAGCGCCACCCTATCGGCAGTCGCAGGCGGCACAGTACGCGGGTCGGTTGTCGTCGTTCGCGTTTCGTCAGTAAAACTGATAAACGGTTTCCCAAACATCGCCATTGACAATAATAATATTGCGCAAATTGCCCCGCATTTTAGTGAGTAAATAAATACTGTAAACGGCGCGCGAGTGACAGACGGGAACGGCTATTGTCTACATACTTGACTAACTAACAGGTGGTAATTTAGTAAATTCAGTGCATGCAAGAAGCAAGAGAATGGATTGTTGAAGAATGAAGTCACCTACAAGTCTTTCTACTCTTATACCTACATTCTAACCTAACTAAAGATAAAGTGCTTTGTTGTCCTGAAAAAATAACCAAACATCATCAAAATTTCAGCATACAATATTATCCTTTAATTAGTTCAATTAAAAACAACTTTCATACGATTAAATAAAATAATTATATTTGCCCTTTGAAGCGCCTATTTTCTCACTAAAACAGATTAAAATTAACATAAATTATGCTTGATTCGACATCTTCACATTGGCCGCAAAACATTGACGAGTGTTGATACTGTTATACCGGATATCGTTGGAATTTTTGGACATCTTGAAATTGAAAGTTACACTGGAAAAGTAAATTGAGTTCAAAATACATTTTAACCAGAATTAAAAGTAATTATTGTAAACACGAGCAAATTGATTCATTGTCAGTAGAATTCATAGCTTGAGATGAAATGGAGGCATTTTAGTTAACAAATAATAATCATTAAAGCTTGATCGTAAAATTCGCAATGAAGGCTTTGTTTTCAGGCAGTATTAACCCTTTGAAATGCGGCCTCATTTACCGCTATTAAATTCATACAATATAATATCATTACTTCATTCTGGTTTAGTCCGTGGCTATCTCAAAATCTCCGAACAGGAATCTAAGTAGATATCAAGTGGAATTGGGTGCGCTTTATTGTGGGTTAATTTATCTAGTAAAAAATTCTTGTCGGTGGGTCGCAATACCTGTTTTGCTGGCGAAGTTAAACTGTACGTTTTTTTACATACCAAACTTCTTAATTCGATTTGCGATGTCGTGGTTGTAGTGCTTGAGAGTCCTACTATATCAAATCTAGTGTTTAATTATGTGTAACTGGGTTGTACACCTGTGGTTAGAGTTGCAGGCTCTTAGCTAGAATCCCCGATTCTTCCTCTACCACACCTACTTGGAATATTTGGATACCTTTGGGAAGATGTGGGTTTTACATGGGATACATAATATATTACTTATTACAGGTTATTGATGACTTTTTTTGGGTAGGACAAATTTTTGAACATCATTATAAAGAATCGTTCACATAATTTTATTTTCGAGAATTATTTATAATTATGATGGAAACGGAATCTTTAAACCAGTAAGTTTTAAAAAATGTGACGTCTGCTCTAGTCTGATGTCTTACGCTTTAGCGCCAGTCCAAGGTACCATATTAAATTATATATTTTAACAACAACATTTTGAACGAATGCAAATACTTGTAGACAAATTACTGGATTATACCCATGCTGGGCTGATATCAGATATTATTGATATCTCAACAGAGACAGAGAAACTCTGGAAACGAATGTGGGCTATCTAGGCGTTTACAAGGCTTATGACCTGTAATTAGCTGGGTTAAGTGGCCACTTGATGTATTACAACATTCCCCATTCCCCCCATCATCTGACAACCATATATGACAAATTTTTTAAACTTCTAAAAATCTGTCGAAAAACCAACTCGCATGTGGATTATTCTGTACAAACTCAACACATATAGAAGTTTCAAAAATTTGTCATATATTGTAATACATCAAGTGGCCACTTAACCCAGCCAATGACAGATCATAAGCCCTGTAAACGCCTAGATAACCCACATTCGTTTCCAGAGTTTCTCTGTCTCTGTTGAGATATCAATAGTATCTAAATATTTTTAATTTACCCCGTCGAGAATCGAATCCGCGTAGCCCAACGCGTTAACCACTATACCCGAGGCTGACAAATTTTAAAGATTTTATTCAATTTGTAGTCGATCGAGGCAAGATAATGACTAGATACAGAATGGCTTTTTTCAAAATCTGGGCCTCTTGGGCGTGATGTCACAACGACAGCCAACAACAGCCAACAACAGCCATGGACGCCCCCGTCCTCTCCTTATTTCTACTCTAGTAGACATCTGTTTACAGAGTAGGCAGTTTCCTATATACGTGATAATATCACAATAAATAATACACCATATGTTTTCCTCGTCTTCTTTTTGCGGCTGCATTCCGTTTGTCTAAAAGTAAAAAATTGAAATATTTCAAATCCCTGATCCACCATCGACCTCACAAAATTAATTTAAATAGATACTAATGCAATTTGACATCCCGACAGAGACGAGTAATTTGGAAGGGA
The DNA here is from genome assembly GCA_022494985.1 of Micrasema minimum. Taxonomy (NCBI): domain Eukaryota; kingdom Metazoa; phylum Arthropoda; class Insecta; order Trichoptera; family Brachycentridae; genus Micrasema; species Micrasema minimum. The sequence goes on from JAGVSP010001438.1 coordinate 25,938, forward strand.
ATATGGATATCTAGGCGTTTACAGGGCTTATGACCTGTCATTAGCTGGGTTAAGTGGCCACTTGATGTATTACAACATTCCCCATTTCACCTAGTATTTGATATCCATATCTAAAATTAGCTGGTAAAAAACAAATTGAAGATTCATCTTCAGGCATTTCCTAGTAGGTGATATAATTCGGTAAGAATCTCACTTGCAATCATAAAGGTTTCTGCTAAAATGCTTAGAAATTTTCTCAATGGATGACAGAGAGTGTTCACATGTGAAGCGTCGCGCCATTTTACTGTATACTGGCAGATATGGATATCAAATACTAGGTGAAATGGGGAATGTTGTAATACATCAAGTGGCCACTTAACCCAGCCAATGACAGGTCATAAGCCCTGTAAACGCCTAGATATCCATATTCCCTTCCAAATTACTCGTCTCTGTTGAGATGTCAAATTGTAATTATTAGCCCGTAATGGGTGAAATCCAGTTTTTGTCTTCAAGTATTTGGACACACTCAAAATGTTGTTTAGATACTAATGCCTTCAAAGCAATATTTTTTGCCAACAAATCAATTTTCAATGACTTAATTCATTAACCAACCCTTGGTATCTACTGTCATCCGGCGAAGGCGTTTCGGCTGGCTAGGCCATGGACTACGTATGCCTCCCGAGAGCCTTAACCACGCTTGCCTTTTTTACAAGGCATCAGGTTCTCGGCGTCCTGGTCGTCCACTGTTGACAATTCGTCGGCAGTTTGTGTCAGAGCTGCGGGACGTGGACTTGACTTGGGAGGATGCACGGGAGCTCGCGGCCGATCGCTTGACCTGGAGGCAGTTTGTGAATTCCATATGCTCCATATAGGGAGCGGATATGGTATGATGATGAATTTCATTAAAATTTATAATATTTTATTTTATAACCAAAATATATGCCTACTAATTATTATTAAAACTTTAAATAATCTCCTAATAATATCAAATTCAAAAATTTACACGTCAATAAAATGGCATTTACAAATAAATATTTTCGGCTTCTTTGCCCGAGTTTATAAAGTTCCTGATGAAACTATCTATATGAGAAAATATAGTATTTTTTTAACTAGACTAGGTCCATTTGACACATCTAGTAACATGTTTGTTTATTTATTTATTATACGGAAAAATTACTTTTTACATAATATGATTATCCGATATGACTATAAGAATACCTTGTATATTAAGATTTCTAGAAGTCATACCAAATACCAGCTATTATCGGTCTAAAAGTAGCACCTTTATATTATATAAATTTAGTTAGCTTCAGATTCCGGTATTTAGTATGCTTGGGGTAGTATTATTTTTTCTTGAAGATGATTTTTCACGGAAATGGCGATATACAAATTAGCCGATTATTATTAAATGTAAATAAACAATATTACGCATTTACCTAAGCAGATTGTTTTTATAAAATAAAGTTTTAATGAACCAAAAAACAATTTAGTATTTAAAAAATATTTAATTTAATATAACCGAGTAGGTTTTATAAAGGTCCTGAATATAGGACGATGATATGTAGATTTGTGAAAAAATATACAACAGTAACCTACTCACATTTTGATAACGTTCGTCTTAAAGCTGGTCTATAAACATTGAAAATCGCATGAGATGCTGTGAAAAGTGGGCCAATCTCACACACATTAAAATTAATATGAGTAATTCTCAATTATTCGTTTATTAAATTTTATAACCCTTTAACTACGAAAACACAGACACCGATATTAACAGCTATTTAATTAACCACATAAGAAAAACTAAAATAAAATGAAAATGTAGGGGTTGTCAAAAACTCAAACTATGATAGGATGTGTCTATTAAACAAGTTTTGATGCATGTAGCGCCTAAAATAGAAAAAAGTACATAGCCACTTCTCTGGTTCCACGCATCAACCATATACAGGGTTATTTTTTAGTCAGTTAACAAAAAAAAACCCTGAATTCAGTATCGTTAATAGAACCCATTTCAATAAAAAAAACATGTCCTTTCTCAAATAAAAAAAAAGAAAAGTGCACCCAAATAATTCCTCAGAAATAGTAAAGACTTGGTCACCGTCCGCCCGGTACTGCGCGAGCGGCGTGCGCACACCCCCCGCGCGCACTCCCCCGTCGCACTTACCCTTATGTGCCGCGCATGAACAACAGCTGTGAATAGGATGTACGTAATTTGTAAAAAATATAGGAATAAAAATAATAAATCGTAAAAATAAAAAGTACATGTTTTTTTATTGAAATGGGTTCTATTTACGATACTGAATTCAGGGTTTTTTTTTTGTTAACTGACTAAAAAATAACCCTGTATATTCAATACGACCGTTTTTGTGCGCTTAGAAGACGGGTGCTTTTAATGCATCCGTTTGCGGTCATTCAAGCTCCGCTTTTAAATATTTTTTACGAGGTATCTTTTGAATTTGTATTTAACACATAAAAATTTCAACTATTCACACAAACTATTACATTAAAAAAAATAGGATACGGAATTTTCAGACAAATATAAAAGGATATTCTAGTTCCCTATTATTAGACTATGACTTTCAGTTCACAAAATTTAAAAATGTTCTCTTTGATTCTAGTAGTACTACTTATATAATTAAATTAAGATGTTGGCTACCTAAACTTCAATAAACTGATTTAAAAATCTTGGTCTGGTTCATGATAATGCAATCAATAGAAGGATCGCGTCTATATGCTTGGGTGGAATTTACTACTTAGTATCAATACAATAATATAAACATCTGTATACCATGCAGGTAGGTACCTGCCCACTTCAATTTTTATTTTTTTTAAAAATCAGTTAAATAAATTTGCCAACGTTGTATTATATAGTGCAATAAGTTAGTACCTCAAATCGTAAGATTTGTCACCTTATCTTTTACTAAAAGGTCCATTAACCGACTGCAAGGCATTATCTTTAATTTTTGAACGCAATAATTATTTATCTTTATTTACTTAGTCGGCAAGCCAAAATACAATCGAATAATAAAAAAAACAAGCGCGATCTTTGATTTGGTTTGCAAGATACAATTCAGTGAAAAAATTCTTCTCCAAAAAGGTTTTAATTTTTTTACGGAAAAAAGTCAGTAAAATGAAAACTGGAATCCGAACTTCCTTTATTTCCCTGACACCCTGACACCTTTAGCTATCCCGAAAATTAAATAAATGCCTAAAAGAGGGCTTCCCGTATTTTTTTTCTTAAAAATTATAGGTATTAAGAATAGAAACAAATAAGTATGTAATTATTATTGAACGTATAACTTTTTATTTTTTTTTCTGTATAGCAGTTTGTACATTCTTAAATCAACATTTTTTTATTAAAAATAACGAATACAACACGCGGCAGGACAGACATCTTTCCTACTTGTAAATAAATATGTTCATTGAAGATTTTTTTATTTAAAAATCGTTCATATTTTTTGTGTCCACTATATCCACTAGTTCTACTCTTCCAAAACACGTTACTCATCATATATATTATAGGTGACGTAAATAAATAATAACAGACGCGTCATTCCACCCAACGCTTAGTTCTTTACATGTGTACAACATTCTGACATCATTACGCATCGGCACACTTTCTTACTTCCTATTTAGCGAATTCCATCAACGTCTTTTGGGTAGGTACTTAGCATTACCATAAACCCATAAAACAAAAAAATCATGAATTTTTTTTTCAATCTTATTTTTGTGCCTCTTCTTTGCCTTATTTATGGTAGTCTAAGCACTGCACGTTACTTTAACAAAATTTAAATAATTAACAATTTAGGTACTGCTTTCGAATAGTCGGAAATAACTGTGCCAGAAAGTAGTAAAAAAGTTGGGGTAGAGCGGGATTTGAACCTACGGATTCTAATCGGGAGTCCGCGACTTACCACTAGACCACAACCCGGTTCTATATGTTATCTGATTTGAGTATTATGTTCCACGTACGTAAAAAAAAATGTTTTTGAGTTAATGTTTGCGGACTGTATTTTTATTGAAATAATCGGTAAAATTCCTGTCGAATTCTATCGTTTTTCTATATTTTTATCTATATACCCACTCGTCCAACTTACAGCAAAATACATTTGATTCGATATTGTATTCCTCGCCAATTTACCGCTTAGTCGGTATTAGTAATTTTCTAATTACAGAACAATTTGAATGATTTAATATTATACAGTTGACCGTATCAGATGAGTAAACTTTGAGGTCAGGGTAATTAATTACAACGCCCAAATTACTTCTTGGATAGCTTGATCGTAATTAACGTTCGTACATTCATGACCAGAGGCTAGATATGAAAAAATCAATAGAAAAACAACCGTGTAAAACCCTTTCAAAAATAGTCATAATTATATTTTTATAGACATCGCGTGAACATAACAATTATTAGCATGTTATTATTTTTATCCAGTGTTTAAACAATTTATTTCACCAATTTGCAATCAAAAAAGCATTAGTTGTCTTTGAAATAGGCGTTCTTGTTTAAGGTTTTGTAATTATGATTTATTATTATACCTATGGGTAAATACTGCTAAGGCTAAGGTAATATGCCTACTGAGAAAGATTGAGTAGTTACTTGCTAATTGCGTCTATTTCCCATTTTAACGATTTCGTCAAAACGTTATTTAAGTAGATACATAAACGTATACGAAATGAATATTTTAAAACTATTTTTTATTTTCAAATCATAGCAATGTGCCAAAAGGCAACGATTAATAAAATCACAAAATAACCAAGCTTGTAAAAATTCTCGGAATCTCAGTATAAAAATAATATCCGAAACCTAATAAATATAAGAAATATTACGCATTTTAACAAAACCATTATTTCCGTTTGTGTTCTGGTTTGTGGTGTAGTGGATAGAGTATTGGACTACCATGCACGAGGTCTATGGTTCGATTCCCGGGGGCTTAATATATAAAAAATTTGAATGTGGTTTGGAGACTGGAGCTGAACTGGAACTGATCATCTTGCCTTCATGTAACAAACTTGGTGTAACGATTCGGTGCCTTATGCACCATTACGTGCGAATTGGGGAAAGCAGTGGTAGTAGTTAGTAATTTGCACACTGTTTTATTATTTTTAAAATGAGTAATAAAATCTTTGTAAGAAAAATATTTTGATTATTTACAAAAGACATCTGAGCAACGCATGAATTATTTAAATACTTATAAATATAATACATGTTGGTTGAATGAGTCATGATTTATTACATTCTTTAGATTTTATCTGCTTAAACACTATAGTTGTAAAATATACAGGTGGTCGCCATTCCTATTTTAGTGACATAAATACCAACGCTATTTATAAAACGGTTTTAAAATCGTTTTTCAATCTATCGATCTTTTATCAAATGTTTTTTTCGAATCGTGGTATGGTGCCTTGAGGTAAATCCGGGCTCAGCCCTGCGATTCCGGTCGTAAACCCAAACGTCACTAGACGCCCATTTCTCGCCGAACTGTCAAATCGTTTATCTCTAACCTTACTTATTTGACGAATTTGCTTCTCCAAAAATGTTGACCATTTATGTCTTGTGGAATGCATAGACCTTGAGAGATTCTACCAAGATTCTACTCTACTTTGAAGCCAAAAATCCGTTTCCAATTTTTGACAGTGACAGTTAAGGGAATCGGTAAAATGTCTTAAACCTTAGTAGAATCGCAGCGAAGCCTTATAGTTCTCAGAGATTATCTTAGCTTTTTAAACTTATAAACAAAATAGTGGTAATATACCGTAGTGTGATAAGTTTGTACCGTGTGGCTGTCTGTTTTCTGAACATCTAAATGAAACATATTAGATATTATTAAATAATAAAATAAATACTGTTTCTAACCGCTAATTTATCGTTTTTCTCCTGATTCGTTTAAAAAATACTCCGTGTTTTCTTATCAAGGGATGGATCGAAGTCCTTGAGAAAAATTAAAATCAAAAATATCGGTTAAAATCAGCTTTAGATTTTTTTTTAAAAAGTGCAAAATTAATGCTTCTTAAACCAGTTCCAAACACTCAAATGAAGTTAACCACAGTATGACAGTGTACAGCAGTTCATTCCGTACTATCATACTGCGAGACACTATCCATAATTCTGTTAATTTATGCGAGAAACTTCGCGAGAGTGTAGAGCTTACTATTTCATTTTTTCATCATTTTTTTAAAATAAAAAATAAAAAATCGGGAAGAACCCAATTACGTAATATATTACCTTCTTATTTTTTGTTATATCTATACTTTATATTGTAGTATTATTTATAATTGAATTAAAAATGATTTGGATTTTTAAATTACATAAATTTTACATTTATATGATTTTTAACTGACCAGGCTAAAAATTATGTAGACAATATTGTTAAGACAAAGTAACGAAATCAACGACAATACTGTGAGAGTGTTACCAGGCTACCATGTTCAGTGCTCGCCGGTTGTAAAGTTCAGTGACTACCCAGCCCTCAGCCTCCAGCCTGCAGCCTGCAGCATCAGCGCCAGCATCATGATGTACCGGCCCAACTTCTACGAGAGCACGTGCCTGCGCTGCTCCGAGGTGGTGTACCAGGTGGACAGGGTGGGACCCCTGAAGGACTTCTCGTTCTTCCACAGCGGGTGCTTCAAGTGCGCCGTCTGCGGGACCAAACTCACCCTCAAGGTAAAATTACTTATTTGGTTGACTAACCAGAGGAAAGACATGGCATGATCAAGTAAAACAAGTGTGGGCATGCAAGAAGTCGGAATAATCGACTTGCGTGCATGAGAAGATGTATGAATGTGGAGGAAGCAAGAGAAGTATGCCAGGACAGAGTGGTGTGGCGTTCTATCCTCGCCTACCCCTTCGGGGAAAATGGCGTGATGGTTAGTTAGTTAGTTAGTTTTTGGTTGACTAACTCTTAAAGAGCTTCCCATATTAACGTATTCCTCGATTTTCTCCCTGGAATTTAACATTAGAGCAATGATTTTTTTACACATTTTAGATATCGACCAGATGCGTGTTTACGCTGTCTTATTTTTTTGACATTTTATTTTTCAAAGGAGATATAAGTATAAATTATAATATTGACACGAAGATGCAGGTCCAAAATCCATACAAAATCGACGATACATAGTCGATAAACGCTTGTATTGACCTTGCACCGTCGATTTTCTATGGATTTTCCATGCTCCCAGCCATGGTCAATATGAAATACTTAAATTTGTTTTTCCCTTATAATAATTTTGACTTAATAATAATAATAGGATAATAATATTAATCATATAAATAATATTATACTAGCAGATAACAGTCGGCTGTGCTAGCCCTGCGGGGCTTTTCGGCGCTTCTGCGCCTCGATTTTTGGTTGTTCAACCTTTAGTTGATTGGCTAAAAAGTCCCAACCAACAGAAACCTAATTTACGGAGGCCCACAAAGCCGCCCGACCGAGGCTTGAGTAGAATCTGCATAACCAACCGAAACATGATTTCCTACAATTTTAATAAAATGTTAAACTTCCGGTACTAATGAGTACCGACGGGACGTTGAGGATTAATAATATGTTCGCATTTTAAATATATTTTTTAAATCTGGGATTTTTTTTGAAATCTGGGAATTTTTGGGAGAAATCTAGGGAGATTATTTTTCCGGCAGACATCACTGAGATTTATTTTTTCGGCAGACATACTGACGGACAATACTACTACTATCATTTTTACGCTAATAATAATATAGATATGTATATATGATGTGCAATAGAACACAATTTTTGGTGAAAATAAAATAAAAAACAAAAAAATCACAATATCGCATCGGTGCGACCAGCTTGTAAATTGAATATAAAACCCAAAGTATTAAATATCGTACCTTGCCTTTTAATTATCCAAACAACAAACGAATTTCCCCGATGGATTTGTAATTTTTTGTTTTATTTTTCTGCAAATTCTCAATTCACCTCCATATTCATTATTACTTATCGAAACAATGCCTAATTTGTTTGAATACAACTTCGCTTTGCTTATTCTCTTAAAATAAAATTTGGTGAGATCTAATTGACGCACATTATTATATCTGAGTGAGCACTTAATTAATCTTATTATATTATTCAGTATACCCAACATAAAATTTATAAAAATGGAGGTTAGCAACGGTCAACTTGAACTAGTTTAAATAATATAATAATATTATATATGAATTCTTCAGCATATGTGCAGTGCAATGACTTTTACAAAGGTGATCCGTTAGTGCATTATAATATTTATTTTCTGAATTGAATCGTTTCGCATAATTTATTAATGCAAAAAAGTGTTTCTTTACTTACTCCAATAACTTACTTCGCATACGTGATACATATTACAGTATATGAGCAAAGATGAGTTTGTATCTGTACTCAGAGTAAAAATCTACAGATGTGTGCAAATTATTATTGTATAATAAAATACTTATTTTTCTAATTAGAGTTAGTTTTTGGAAATATTTGACCTTGTAATTGGTGTGCTAATATTAATATTAATAGAAACAACAGCCAATATATACGTATATGATATATTTATAATGAAACTTTAAATTAGATTAAAAGCAGAACCGTGTTACAGTAATATATATGTGTAAATCGATAGTTAAGTTAAGAAAAACCAAAGATTTATCATAAATCCTGTAATCCATTTATATTTATCTAGACATTAGTATTTTCTGTGCATCTATTCATTGTTTTTTAATTCTATCCCATTTTGCATACTTAATTTTACAGAGATTTATTAGAAAAAAATCTACGAGTCGCTCTTTGGTTCTCCTGCTTTGATTTGTTTTAATAACTTTGTTATGTAGAATATAATATATTTCACTAGGTTATTGTGTGATAGTAGATAGTAATATTTTTACAGACTTGCAACTGTATGTTTTAAAATTTGGCGTAGAGCCCCCTATTTTTATATAATGTATTTTCCTTCAGGCGAGGTGAATTTTCGTTTTCCCAAATATTAATGTTCTTAGATACTGCACGTAGTTTTCTTACTTTAAAGATATGACTGTAATAGTTTTTAAATTTAAAATAGGTAATTAATAAATAATTTTATAGTGTTACTGCTTGAAATAAATGAATTTGAAGGAAACAGCGAAAATTGTGCAAATGATTACAATTTTTAAATATGTAATAATTTGCACACTCCTGTACATTCTAATACCTGGCATATCGTGAAGATGATTAAGTTTCCATTTTTTTTAACTGATTCCTCGATGCGGAGAGAATATTTCATACAATTCCTGGTTTAATGCACCGATTGCGATGCAAATTTTTCCATACAAGGTCAATGGAAACGAAAGCATCGAGGCACCTAAATAAAAATGCAAAGTATTCTGCAAATAGTAGGTTTTGTTTGTTGTGCCTTTCGAGTAGTTAGCATTGTTTGCACGGCGCAACTTTCTAGTCCGATAAACTAACGCAGCTCTAGAGCATCAGGCACGATACATAGGTGCCCCAGTATTCTCCATTACGTGAATGGTTTTTTGATAGATTAAATCTAGGTACATTCCTACCAAAATGTATTTGCTTACTACTTCTACAATATGAACATTGAGATTTCGACCTTAATATTTTTTCTTAAATGGTTATGATATAAATTTATTATTAATTTTAACCAGGTACATACTACGTACCCTTTTTAATTTTGGTAGTGAAATTTCACTTCTTACGCATTCCCTATTTTTCAAAGATGGGAAAACGTAATTGCTCAAATAAGTAGTTTTTATTTACTTTTTGGTTTACTAAACCAACAAAGGAATTTTGCGAATTTTGGAATTTGAGGGCGCTACTGCCTTTTGGGGTACAAACCCTTCGTAACAACCCTCTTCTTCATACCCCTCTGGTACATTCGTATATATGGCGAGCCTCCAATAACTTTAATAAAATATCTAAAACATTGAAAATTTATTTATTTGAGATTAACCATGGTGATATGCGGCGTTTGCTTTCCGAGTGAAATCACACTTTATTGATCACATTTTATTGAGATAGCATTTTTTTTCTTTCTTTTCTAACTTTTAACTCACTTTTATGCACAGATAATTTATTTGTAGTAATCTTACGATGAGAATATTTTTCTTTCTTTTTTACCTATTTTTGTTACTACCTGTGAAAACCTCTAATTGGTCTAGTCTGTTTTTTTTAAATGTTTATTATGATGATTATTTGTCTGTTGGTTTTCATATAAATAAATAAAAGGGAACATTTTGTCAACTACATCAGCTTATTTCTATTTATTTTCGATGTTGACATTATGTTCCATTTTTGGTACACTTCATCAACTACAGTTCCTTTCGTATCTTCTTTCCTTTCCAGACGTATCGCAACAATCAGTACAGGCAGGATGATAGGGAGGTGTAGTGCTGGAGGCTGGAGGTATTCTGCGAGCGCTCTGAACGTCCCGAAAGGGAACATTTCGTCGACTTACCATTCTTTCTCCTTTGCAGACTTACTACAACAACCAGCACAGGCAGGAGGATAAGGAGGTGTACTGCTGTAGCCACGTGCCCCGTATCGGGCCCGGGCACCTTGACAACTCCTCCGTGGGTATACGGAGCGCCCTAAAACGTCCCAAAAGGGAACATTTCGTCAACTTACCATTCTTTCTCCTTTGCAGACTTACTACAACAACCAACACAGGCAGGAGGATAAGGAGGTGTACTGCTGTAGCCACGTGCCCCGTATCGGGCCCGGGCACCTTGACAACTCCTCTGTGGGTATACGGAGCGCCCTAAACGTCCCAAAAGGGAACATTTCGTCAACTTACCATTCTTTCTCCTTTGCAGACTTACTACAACAACCAGCACAGGCAGGAGGATAAGGAGGTGTACTGCTGTAGCCACGTGCCCCGTATCGGGCCCGGGCACCTTGACAACTCCTCCGTGGGTATACGGAGCGCCCTAAACGTCCCAAAAGGGAACATTTCGTCAACTTACCATTCTTTCTCCTTTGCAGACTTACTACAACAACCAACACAGGCAGGAGGATAAGGAGGTGTACTGCTGTAGCCACGTGCCCCGTATCGGGCCCGGGCACCTTGACAACTCCTCTGTGGGTATACGGAGCGCCCTAAACGTCCCAAAAGGGAACATTTCCAAAATTACCATTCTTTCTCCTTTGCAGACTTACTACAACAACCAGCACAGGGCAGGAGGATAAGGAGGTGTATGCTGTAGCCACGTGTGCCCCGTATCGGGCCCGGGCACCTCGACAACTCCTCCGTGGGTATACGGAGCGCCCTAAACGTCCCAAAAGGGAAACATTTCGTCAACTTACCATTCTTTCTCCTTTGCAGACTTACTACAACAACCAACACAGGCAGGAGGATAAGGAGGTGTACTGCTGTAGCCACGTGCCCCGTATCGGGCCCGGGCACCTTGACAACTCCTCCGTGGGTATACGGAGCGCCCTAAACGTCCCAAAAGGGAACAACATCGTCAACGAACAGATAAGGGGCCACTCCAGAGGAAGAGACTCCTATGAGACTGATGGTGAGTCCATAATAATTGTTGCCATGAATCATAACGACAAAGGAGTTACCCATTAATTTAAAATACACTTAGATTTGAACTGAACCCAAAAAAATGAATGACACTTCAACTCCGTCAAAACTTCCGACTCCGCCAGACGCGTATTCAGTATTTCTTTAACCGCCGGCAGAGTCGGACGTTCAAAAAACATTCCGAAATGCCTTCCCTGTGTAGTTCCGTACGGATAAAATTAAGAAAAAAGATGGTGTTACTTTCCACATGTAAGTGTTTATTTATATTTGTTTATGATTAAATAATTATTAATTCAAAGAAAGTTTTCTTCTTAAATAATAACAAACAGCGTCCACAAGAAAAAAAAGTCATTTTAGATGCATGGTAAAATTCATGAACGCTCCTCGTAAGGAAACGGTTAGTATTGTATACTGTTACTGTAACCCTATTTTTAGCCCATACCTTTTGCGGTGTGTGGGCGGATGCTTGCCGGCAGTCAAGGGGCTCTAATAGGTCGACCCGTGTAAGAGTATTGAGGTGCAGAATCTTCGTGTCATTACTTTTTCTAAATAATTTACTCTGCAAGGCAGATCTAAATGTATTATAAATATATCAATGGAATTACCCAATAATATAATACAAATATTTTAATATCGTATAAATGATGGCATCACCTACCATACGAGAATGTATGCAGTGCCGTCAAACTAATTTTAAATATGTAACGGTTGAATTTCGAACCACGGTTTTCGGAGAAATCATTCATCTCTTTTCTGTCATATTTAATCTTATTGCCTATGCAATACGATGCAATATAATATTTCTATAAAGAGAGGCTTTATGATTATTGAGTTGGTAAACTTTAGATCTTTTTAGAGATTTTAGTGTGAACTTGAAAAACACCTCTTTGCAGAATTTTAAATTGGGTAGGTAGTTCTTTGAGTCGTCTATTAACAGGATTATGTACCTATTTTGACGTTTTTGTACGTGTATTTAATCTGAAGTTTTCCTTCAATTAAGAAACATAAGGAATTAATTATATATATATATAATTAATTAGATTAAGAGGGTGTGTTATCTCGTGACCGCGATCGCTTCTTCATACAATCGAATCCCTCTTTTTTCTTTCGTAGTAGAATTTGACACCAGAGAATTAACTTTTTTCACACTTTTTAAATATCTACCAGAATGTGTTTGTATCGTCCTATTGTTTAATCAATTGATTTATCTCCTTTAAAAAAAAACTAGACGATGCTAACACGCTTCTTGTCAATATCTAAAAAGTGTGAAAAAATCGTTGCTCTAGACGTCTAGACTCTGAGGGAGAAAACCAAGGATTACGTTTGTATGGAGAAACAACCGCGGTCACGTGATGGCGTATTTTCTAAAGATATATTTTTTTTGACGAAACATTGAATATTCTAATTAAATTTAGTTATGATCCCACCTTTGTTAATAACGTGTGACGGAACGGATAACCATATTTTTGATCCCATTCAGATTTTAAAAAATTAGAAGTCTAACGGATTTAACTTTTTCTTCATATGGAGTTAATAAACAAGATATAATTTTTTCAGAACCATACTACTGACTGATGATTTTCGTCATGGTTGTTTGTAAGTAGTGACGTCATTAGCGGCATCGAGTTTCTACAACTAGGTAGATAGTAGATATATGAAGTCATGCATTGAATGACTTCATTTATGGTGATTTTCCGTCAGAGGAGTTATCCGAGGCTCAATTAAACCATCCAACTAACCGAAGCAAAACGGATAACATCGCGCTTATTAAAAGGAAATTATATACCCATCATTCTGTCTATCTAAGAATTTTACACAATAATTCGCTTTGTGAAAACAGTCATAAAAGAAACTTTCGTCTTCACAAATCTAAAACATATATTTTTTTTATTTATAAAAATAACATTACATAGGAAAAAAAAAGAATTCTTTTTCTTTTTCAATCTAATGCTCCCTAGGAGTTTCAACAATAAACGCATTTAGGGACAAATAAAAAACACATATTATTCATTTTATTCTAATACGCACTGACATCACTTAGATCACAAAATAAACACAATATGTACAAAAAACAGAACCAATCCAATGAAAACATAAAACCTAAAGAAACAATAAAGTGAATTATAACAGTAACAGCAAAACCATATATTATATCGACGCAAGGAGAAAAGGTATCATTCAAAATACTAATTAATTTATTTTTTTCAAATCAGAGGTCCTGTTTCGATAGTTAGATACAGGGATCTTAAACAAGTCAAGTAACAAATTAAATTCGGAAAATGCTATGTATTTTAGGGATCTAGTACCGAATTTGGTTGTATTTGCAGGTTCTAAATGTATTTTGTTGCGTGAACGGGTGTTGTGCTGATGAACGTCTCTATTAAAAGTGGTCTCTATGGGGCTTGAGATTGCAAAAATTCCTACATTTGGTGGATTTAGGTGTAAATATATTGAAATACTTCTGGGAAAAGGCGTGTATCTGGAAAGTATCAAACTAGAAATCTTCGTATATTCGAAATTTATAAAAAAATTACTTTTAACTTCATTATTATTCAGAATCATTCTTACTTTAAAGACCATAACTATAACATAATCTACGTCATTTCTTATTTTATATATTATAATTATTTCCCCTCTTCTTCTTCCGGTATAAAGATACCAATATCTTGTATTAATTCTTTTTTAACTATCTTGTTTACATTATCTGTTTATTTTTTATTTCTACATGACTTTATCTTTCTCTTTTGCCACGTGCACACTGTATGACTTTCACAGTATACCCACAAACAGGCTATGCCTTGGTGGGATTTTTGTTTATATATATTTTTTTATTGTACATACATGTGTTTTTAATGTTTATTTGTGTAAACAAAAAAATTTCTTTTGAAAATAAATAAAAAAAAAACTTATAATTTAAGATAAAGTATTTCATTTTCAAGAGATTAATTGATCTATTAATTTGAAAAAGTTAACGCAATCTTCTCTAATTGCTAAAAATTACGGAAAACATTTCTTTTAATTTTTTTTTACCAATTACACGCGTCACATCTGCAATACATATTTATTTATTTATATTTTTAATGTTATACACACAGAGCTATGTAGGTCCCTACATTAAATTGAGATGAAAATTTTAGGCAATATATATAACATAGCACCAATCAAGTGCACGACACAATGTATAAAATAAATTTCTGAGTACATCAAGAGTGAGGAAGTGATGATATTTTGACGATCTATTCCCCGGATATCGGTCATCAATATACACAACTATCTACATGTAGCTATTATACGATACAAGTTGATACGAGGTCGATATTTTCACATTTCTTCGAATTCATTGATTTATAGTACACTTAGATCTGCCTTGCAGAGTAAAAAAAATTGAAAAAGTAATGACACGAAGATTCCGCACCTCAATACACTTACACGGGTCGACCTATCAGAGCCCTTCGACTGCCGGCAAGCATCCGCCCACACACCGCAAAAGGTAAGGGCTATATATAGGGTTACAGTAAATATATACAATACTAACCCGTTCCTTACGAGGAGCGTTCATGAATTTGACCATGCATCTAAAATGACTTTTTTTTCTTGTGGACGGGCTGTTGGCTATTATTTAAAAAGAAAACTTTCTTTGAATAATAATTATTTTAGGCTATGTAAACAAATATAAATAAACACTTACATGTGGAAAGTTACACCATATTTTTTGTTAATTTTATCCGTACGGTTTTTACACGGTTTCACTACACAGGAAGGCATTTCGCAATGTTTTCTGAACGTCCGACTCGGCCGGCGGTTAAAGAAATGCTGAATACGCGTCTGGCGGAGTTGGAGGTTTTGGCGGAGTTGAAGTGTCATTCATTTTTTGGGTTCAGTTCAAATCTAAGTGTAGGTATTAATAAATCAATGTTCGAATTCCATTGAAATGCTTGTATCTGCTTGTATCATTTTATATTTACATGTACATTGATGATCAGAGCTCTGATTTACAAGTAACTATTCCACGTAAAAACGCTATTAAAAGGGAAACTTTCCCCGAAAAACCCGCATAAATGCATAACATTTTGTTTGATTTGTGGATATTTAGACCACCATTTTGTCACGCTGTCGCCATGTTGACTTGTTTTGACCGTGACCACAAGATCCTGAATGGAGTAGAATAATGATTCCGTAAATGCCTCACGTGCGTGCATTCAGTTTCTTTTCGTGGCCTCTATAGACGAATGACTCCAATACATTAAACGTTCCGCGATCAACAATGAAAAAGAATTCAGATAGAAATCTAAACTGATTATTTTTAGATATTATTGATATCTCAACAGAGACAGAGAAGCTCTGGAAACGAATGTGGGTTATCTAGGCGTTTACAGGGGGCTTATGACCTGTCATTGGCTGGGTTAAGTGGCCACTTGACGTAATTACAACATTCCCCATTCCGCCTGTCATCTGACATCTGACAACCATGTATGACAATTTTTTGAAACTTGTATATATCTTAGGTGTAAAGAACTATCCGCTTGCAAGTTGTTATTTCGACAGATTTTCGAATTACTGACATCTATTGAGAATAAGTTAAAGTATTTTTTTGGGCGATCTACATTATTGGTGTAAGTAAGGTTCGAATCTGAACTTTATTACCTACTAGCAGACGTCTGAAGATATCTCTTCAATTTATTTGCGGTTTCTCTGTCTCTGTTGAGATATTAATAATATCTGATATCAGCCCAGCATGGGTATAATCCAGTAATTTGTCTACAAGTATTTGTATTCATTCAAAATGTTGATTATTTTTAAATCGGCACAACTCAACGGAATGCCTTATTTCATTTCGGATTATGTTACCATGTGCTTAATATAGTTTGTGTTTGATGCGTTTGGTACAATCTGTTAGAGATGTATGAATCTGGTTTCTACATTTTATTTTATGTCGATTCTACTTCGTTTCCCAATGCTGTGCCCCATATATCAAAAATGCGGAGAAGGAAAATGAATAAATGGAACTATGGAACATCGATTTTGGTTTCGACTCCGTGGATTTAATCACTTAATTATAGGTATTTGAGAAAAATGTCTTAGAAGAATTTTAGGTGTGCAGTGGTTTAACTTTGTAAGGAACACAGGGGTGAGGCAACGG